>SNQJ01S0120489.1:15269-27174 GCA_010110895.2 Picea sitchensis | reverse complement strand
AAAGAGCATGAAAGAAACTATGCCACTCATGATTTGGAGTTGGCAACCATAGTACATGCCCTGAGGAAATGGAGACACTACCTCATGGGAAAGAGGTTTGAGCTAAGAATAGACCACAATGGCCTGCAATATTTATTTGATTAGCCAAATCTAGCTAGGAAAAGTAGATGGTTAGAATTTCTAAGCGAATATAACTTTGATATAAAGAGTATCAAAGGGAAAGAAAATAAAGTGGCTGATGCACTCAGCAGGAGGGTGCATGAACTACATGCTACAAACATCAACATGTATTAGAATGATGTTAAAAGAAAAATTCTGGAGGTTGCAAATACAGATCTGCAGTACAAAGAATTGGTAGCAATGCTACAACAGGGTAAGATACTTCAAAAGATGGATATTTATAAGTTGAGAGTAGATGGAATACTGTTGCACAAGAACAAAATTTTCGTACCAAATGTCTAGGACTTGAAACGTATAATTTTGCATGAGATGCATAATATTCCTTATGCAGGGCACCCTAGATATCAAAAAACCGTAGCCGCGGTCAAGAGAAAATAAGTTTGGCCAGGTATGAAGAGAGAGGTAGCAGGATACATCGCAAGATGTATTGAATGCCAGAAAGTTAAAGCAGAACATAGAATCCCAGCATGATTGCTGCAACCTTTGACCATTCCTGAATGGAAGTGGGAAGTGGTGACAATGGATTTTATTACAGGATTTCCTAGAACAGGCAAGATGCATGATTTGATTATGGTGGTGGTGGACAAGCTTACAAAATCTGCCCATTTTATTCCACTAAAAACTACTCACAAGGCAGCAAATGTCGCTGATATTTTCATGAAGGAAGTGGCACGAATGCACGAAATTCCTAAAACTATTGTGTCTGACAGAGACCCGAAATTCACCTCGAATTTCTGGAAAGGATTGTTCAAAGGATTCAGAACGAATCTAAACTTTAGTACAACTTATCATCCCGAGTCTGATGGACAGACAGAAAGAGTGAACAGTGTGATAGAAGATATGTTGAGAATGTATGTGATGGACAAACCATCGAAATGGGAAGACTACCTACACTTGGTAGAATTCGCTTACAATAATGGGTATCAGGCATCAGTGAAGATGAGCCCATTTGAAGCACTTTACGGTAGAAGGTGCAATACTCCAGTAAGCTGGGATAACCCAACTGATAGAACAGTAGTCGGGCCAAAGTTGCTCAAGGAGATGGAGGACCAAATCTTAAAAATTAAGCAAAATTTGAAAGCTGCCCAAGATAGACAGAAAAGTTATCCTGATAAAAATAGAATCCACAAAGAATTAAAAGTGGGTGATCATGTTTTCTTGAAAGTGAAAGCTAACAGGAGTTCCCTGAAGCTGGGAAGTTGCACCAAGTTAGCAACCATATTTTGTGGACCATTTGAAATCCTAGAGAGGATTGGTCCAATTGCTTATATGATTGCATTTCTTTCATCTATGTCTGTTCATAATGTCTTCCATGTATCATTTATAAAGAAATATATACCCTATGCTAATCATGTTATTTATTGGAATGTGATTCAGGTGGAGCAAGAAGGCGCTTTTCAAGTGCATCCGGTGCACATTTTGGACCAGAAATTCAAACAGCTCCGAAACCAAGCCATAGGGCTTGTAAAGATTCAATGGACCTAGTACGGCCCTAAGGATGCTACTTGGGAGCATGAAAATGCAATGCAGACAAAATACCCGCATCTTTTCAAAGATTATTTTGAAAAAATATGATATATATGGGTGTATGATGCACTAAGGACAGTGCATAAATAAGGGGAGGGGATTGTAATATCCCTCGACCGAACCCAATTGTAAATGTAATATAAATATACTTAAGCTGGAGAGTTGTTTTGACCTCATTTGATAATGCACATCATGTGGCATAGTGCGCGCATGAACTCCACAATAAAATGATGTAATATGCACTTCGTAAGATACCGTGCGCAGTAACTAAAGGGCGCACAACCTTGAGGACAACATATACCATGCACAGTAACTAAGGTGCACGCAACCTTGAGGACAATGGATACCGCACAAAGTAACTAAAGTGCGTGCAATACCAAGGTTAGCAAACCTTTATGTATATGATATGCATTATAGGCCGATGAGCCAGTATTATAAGCCGAAATGCTTATGCTTTGGTATTAGGCCGGAACGCCTAGATGTTAAGGGCCAATGCCCCTACTTTGTACATGACTCATGATTAATATAAAATACATCATTGTGCACAGACCGACCACAATAAAAGAGATGGGGGACTGAACTTCACCAGTAGGGAAAGGGAGGGCCAAAATTCAGGGGAATATTATATTAATATTTCCTGAAACATAAAGTATGGATAATTATTTTATCCTAAGTGCTAAAGTTGGGGACAAGTGGAGAAAAGTAACTTCTGATATGACAAGTGTCAAGTTGGGGACATGCATTCATATCGTGGGGAAACTTAGCTCAGGAGGGGGGATTTTTCTCATGGAGATACCTTACGAACGGGAAAAGGACCATCATTCTCACCATCACTTTTCACAAAGAGTTCATAGTGATTCCGAAACACACTCACTTATCTAGTCAATGACTCCATGACCATTTCAATCATACATTTTGTTATTCTTGAGACAACCATTTCACCTTTCCGAAGCCTGTTTCCCCACCCTTTTTGGTTGGTGTACCTGGTTAGCTTGGAGCGGGATTGAAGAAGTGGGTTGTTAGGCCCATGAGCAGTTGTCTGAGTGAGATAATTGTTTGGGATTGATTTTCGTAGGTGCTAAACTGCATCTACAACGCTCTGAGACTTCCGGTCTTACCTGTTGCTGAAGCCCTGGAAGGGAAGTGGGACAACCGAGGGACTGTTGAGTAGAGAAGGGGCACACTTCCTTGGGTGGGACAGGCATGTGGGGAATGAGATGTTGTAGGCTGTTAGTTGAGTGAGCACCTAAGACATAGTCTTTCTTATTGTCCATGAGCCTTAGCCTGGGTAGGAATCCCTTTACCCTGGGTGAAGTTCAGTCCCAGCTCAGGGGTGACTCACTGTTGAGAGTGATGAATAGTGTAGTCTATGGCTGGGAGGTTCGTGGACGGTCTGTAAGCAGTTGGTGATAGTATTTCTAAGATAAGTACCAATTGTATGATATATTGATATGCTATTTTTTTATTTACATGCCTATGTTACGATTTTACCATATATGTGACTATGGTTTCTTATGTGCTTATGGGTAATTTCCTGTAAATGATGCATATTGGTAATTACTGTTATTTTAATATAAAGTCGTATGTTACAGAAAGTAATTGTTTGTTTATGTTTAGATGTAAATCTTCCACGAGCATGTTGTATGTATATGTTTTAGTTGCATGCAGTCTAAAGAGTAAATTTAGGTGGCATTTCTTAGTTGACTACTGGGTATGCTACTGTACGTTTCACAGTATGGGAACAAAAGTGTTCCCTAGAGTAGCATGGCCCGACCTGATGGCTAGGAATGTTACCGACTGGCATCAGAGAATTAGTGGTTTCTCTGGAGTGGCATACCTCGGTCTCAGGTTGGTCGGGGGGATCGTTACTCTAGGTACGGACGAGGTTCATAACAGAGTTCAAACTACCTCAGTCATAACAACAGGTTCTGTCTAAGTTGCACGAGATCCAACAGCGGGAAGGTGAATCATCTTGGGAGTACAACCATAAGTTTAAGGATGCCATAGGGAGGTTGGCACATCCAATCCATGAAGAACATCAAAGGGAGTGGTACATTCAGGGGCTTTTGCCTATGACTCAGATTCTGCTAACGCAACAACAAATAGCCACGTTAATAGACCTCTTGGAACAATCGATGAAGATTGAAGCCATGGAGGGATAGCCTAGGAGTCTGAGAGTGACCAGACCCCCAATAGTTGCGAATCCAGTGCAACTACAAGGGCAGATATCGACACTTACATAAAATATTCAAGAGATGACGATACCCAGACTAGGACGACCACAAGTTTGGTGCAGTGGATGTTATACGGAAGGTCATATGGTGAACAAATGTCCATGAATGAGGGGAATGGGACCTCCTCAAAATCTGATGGTAGCCTCGCCAGGACCCACAGGAGAAGTTGCATAAGTGTCGACGAACTTACCATTCCATAACCCCACCTCGTATCATGCTTTTCTAGGAGGCCAAGCAACACCAACAACCAAGTATTGTGAAATCTGTCGAACCCATGGGCATGGGCCAAGACAGTGCCCCATCATGCAGAAATATTCGACAGTACCAAACACAATACACTGTGAGTTCTGCGCGTCTACCACACATACTACCAATCAATGTAGAGCGTCAAATGCACTTGTGGACAGGTTAGACCGAACAACATTCAGGGTGAATGAAAACCCTCAGGGACTAGGAATAGGTCGAGGAGGTGGATCTAGAGGAGACTTCAAAGGAGGAAGAACTGGGGGAACAGGACCAAGCAGATGTTATAACTGTGATGAGAAAGGTCACTTGGCTAGATATTTTCCTCATCCAAGGAGGCCATGGTGCTCTCACTACAGAAGCAACAGACACGCAACTGAAGACTGCCCAAAATTAATTGCAAAGTGGGAAGATAGAGTATGACAACGAGGAACTAACCTCATCAGTTCATAAATCAAGAGAGTTAGTAAGGGACGATTTCCCAACCTTAATATCGTTACTCGAGGAGGAGCGAAGATAGGAGTTGATGCTAATACTCTACCTCAGATCCAAAAAGCAGCACCTAAGGAAGACAAGTATGACCCTCTAAAACAAAAGCTATTCTTTATAGATTCCATACAAGTATTTTAGAATATTCCTAGTTCTGAAATGTGAGAGAACCCCCCCCAGCTGACTATTTACCCTAAGATGGAACAAGTCCCGGCTTCACCCCCTGCACCCAGAAACCCTATAGTCATACCAAGACAACCTGAGAAACCTCAAAACGTAGTTGACCTTTGGTTTCAATTATTCTCTGACATTTCGGGGAATGAACAACTAACAGAAAAGTTGGGCAATGTGCTATACCTAGTTTTAGGGAACGAAGAACCCCTAGAAGCAAGGATAAGGGCCAATCTTCCTGAGAAAAGTACTCAGAGAGTGCAACGAAGAAAAGTACGAACCAAAAAGGAATTCAGATTAATAGCCCAATTAGATGAATTTGAGATCAAGGACGTCATGTTGGATCTGGGATTCGATGTGAACATTCTGCCTAAGAAGACTTGGGAAGCCTTAGGAAAACCTAGGCTGACATATTCCCCAATTCAGTTAAGAATGGAAAACCAATACTGCATCTTCCCCATAGGAAGACTGGATAACGTAGAAATAGATGTAGCAGGAGTAAAAGCAGTGGATGATTTTGAAGTCATTGAGATCATGGGAGATAAGGACCCCTACCCTACACTACTTGGGATTGATTGGGACTATGATAATTATGCAGTAATCGACTTAAAGAAAGACACCATGACCTTTGAGGCTGAGGGAATCAAGGTAGTTCAACCTTTGGATCCAAATGTAGGACCCAGGTATACAAAACCAATAGACAATAATATGGAGGGAGAAGACTTGGACCATTTGTACACTGTAACAACTGGGACAAGAAATGATTATATAAACCCCACCGCCGATGGGTCAGTACTTTGGAGAAGTATACAATCAATAGATGAAGATTCAAAATTGGCTTTCGTTAATTGGCAACAAGGGTCACACGAACTATGCTCAAGAAGATGCGCAACTGTTAGAGTGACCAGATGGGTTGGGACTGAAGTTAGAGAACACCTAGTATATGATGGCACCTCAGATATTGACAGTTTTTTTCACAATATGGAGGAAAATGTAAGAGAATATTAAAGAATCTTGGTACTAGATGTAGCCTTTCAGAACAACCTCGCCAGATGGTGGGCTAGTCATAAAGCCGTACTCAGAACTTGGGACAAGGTGAAGCAAGCTATTAAGTACAGGTTCCAGAATAAGGAGCAGCTGGAATCAAATATTCACATAGATATCCAAGTTGCGCAACTGTTCAGTGGAGAATAGGATCCTAGAATACACATTGAACAGTGCGCAACATAGTGGCAGGCTGTGGGGATACCCTCTCACTTCTGGGTTCATGTATTTCCCCACTCTCTAGGTCCAATCCTGAAAGCTTGGTTTATACATGAGGAAACCAGAAGACAAACCATCGACTAACAAACACTAGCAGCTTAGTTTTGCAAGGACTTTTAATTCACAAGTAAGTACCCTGAGCTTGAAGTAGCCCTGCAAAAGATTAAAGAATTTATTTTTACAGATAATGGTAACTATAAATCAAAATTAGTGGTATGTGTTATCACTCCAAGAAACTCCTTAGGGTTGTAGGCTAAGGATGCTTGATAACTTAGAATTAATGGTTTTTATGTGTTTGGGACAATGGGGTCTTTAATGATCAATGAAATAAACAACTCATCACACATCTAAAGAAACAATGCTTTCAGGAAACAATTATCAGATCAAGTAATTTGAAAGGGGGGATGAAGAACACTATTCTTGATTACCAAATACAAATGAATGTAGGGCTTAATGCAAGATAGAGAGGAATCCTTTAATTTCAAGTCTATGAGCTCAATAAAGAGATAACAGTATTCATGAACTAAAATAAACTGAAACAAAGTACATAAAAGGAAATATGGACAATTCTGATATTGAAAACGAAAGGAAACTGAACTTTATTTTTGCAAAAAGAGTCTATACAGTAGCATACAAATATCTCCCAGTTTGAACCTTTGTCTCTTAGCAAAAATAGGCATTTATAGCCTCTTACAATCAGTCTTACAGATCCTAAAAACATGGATCTGTATTTGAAAATAGCAAGTCAAATCTAACTAAACAACTTGATAATAAAGATTTAACAACTAAACTAGCATTCGAATTGTCTTCAATTTCAAACTTTTGACATCTGTATTATTCAGCTTTTGGAAACTGTTGTGTCATGAAACATGGCAGAGGCACCTGTCTTGGCAGCTGGATTCCTTCAGTTACTCATAGTCGACACTTTCGGGGATCAATTTATCATGTGGTTTTCAAAAATCCCACGAATCTCTGATGCTGAGGATTTCTTTGACCGAGTTGTTAATCCTTCAATGCTCTGGACCCTCTTTAAATCCTGTGAAAATTTCCCTGCTCCATCCTTAGCATTTAAAAATGATTTTTGTGCTTTCACCAACTACATCGCTATATGATTCGTTGGTTCGCTGGTGAAAGCGCTGCCTTTCACCAGCGAACTGGTTGTAAATTTTCCCTTTGCGCTGGTGAAAGCTCTGCTTTGGCCACAAGAGCATTGATTTGGATCTTGTACTCTTCATATTCCCTCTTCATCTCTCTCCGTTCTTCAACAAACGAAGGCTGTATTTTTTGCAAAACGGCACCCACTTCCTTGCAAATTCTAAAGTTTCTGAAAGGATTTCAAAAGTCAACATTGCTGCTCCATCATCAGAAAAATAGCATGAAACTAGGATAATCCAAGACAAGGATAGACATGACAGTATTTGCTGTAACAAGAGGAGGCTCCTTCAGAGGGTCCACTGTACTGACAAAAAATATCAATACCAGCAAACTGAGATGGCTCTGTTTCTCTCCATAATTTCCAACATTGGGCAAAGGAACACAACCAAGGTGGATACAAACACCAACTACAACAAACCACTCTGGATTAAAAACCCTCGCTGAATCTTCCTGAGTATGATGCAGAGAATTAACATTTACATTGTTTGCCAACTGGATGTCATCTTCAGTGCATATCTAATAAAAATAGGCTTTCCATGCCACTTGACTGTGACAGTCTTTCCATCCAAGACAATAACATTTCCTTCACCATCCACATCAACTATAGCTGAATCACCCTCTTTGATCTCACCAACAAGCATTTTTTCAGCCAGACTATCCTCTAATAACCTCATAATTGCCCTATGGAGTGGCTTTGCACCATAGCTGGAATTATAACCTTCATCTACAACTCGATCTGTGAACCGCTCTGTTACTTGAAGACCAATTTCTTTGATATGCAACATTCCTTTATGAGCACTGGGTGGAAATGGTGAACTAAAATCCTTGAGCTTATGAATGTTCCTACTATATGGATTTTCTCTGTCCTCCCAATACTGTTCTTGATCCTTTCCAGAGGTAACCTGCAGCAGAAACTCTGCAATGTCCTTTATAATAGTTGGCATTGTTGTACAGTTTGCAAAAGATTACTGACTCTTTACACTTGAAAAATAATGTTCTTTCACTGAAGGAGTTGGTGATTCACTCCAGTAACTTTCAAAAGAGGATTCAAATGACCTTCAAGGAACTTATCTGTAACCTGGGTGGAACCAAACAATATAAGTTCCCATAGAAGAGAAGAAGAATCTGCCAATAGCCCTAGAACCTCATCTGTCAAGTTGCGGCACCAAGATACATCTAGTCTTAACAAAGTCTCATGGGTATTTCTCATACGGGCAAGGATAGTATGATTTGCAACCTCTTAAGAAATGCTGCAGTTGTTCCATGCGTCCTGTATATATAAGAATCAGTTGAACAATAGCAAAATAATTTTCACTAGTTTTACTGGACTCTGTATCTTCTCTGTTGATGTCATTGCTTTTGGAATCCACTGGTGCCATATCCGAAGATAAAGCACGAGAAGATGAAGATGAGGACACATGGGCTGTCAAAACACAATCATCTCATCTAGCCGATTCAAGAACTCAGGTCAAAAATATTGCTTCAGCTCTTTATTGACAAGACTTTTGATCCTTGTGTAGCTATTGTCTTTCTCATCATAATCAAACTGGAAACCAATTCCACAACCTCCCTTCTCAATCACGCTACTCCCAACATTAGAAGTCATGATCAAAAGGGTATTCTTAAAGTCCACAGTCCTGTCTTTTCTATTTGTCAGTCTATAAAGCCAGTATCTGTACTTCTTTGTGAAAGCTCTGTCACCTACAGGTTTTGGTTCAATGTCTGTTTCTTTCTCTCTTAGAAGCAACATTTGTTTGTCCATAGAAACTATTTCATATGCTAAATCATTAACTCTCCCCAACATTTTGTTCAAGTTGTTCGCAAGTTGAATCTCAAGATCTTCTCCTTGCTCTCGATGCAACCATCCTTGATTCTTGGGAATATGAAAACCCAACATAATATCCAGTCCATTCGATGTAGAAGATAAGGTTCCCTGGTACTCCCGATTGTCTTTGTTCTTTGGTAAAATTTGATTGGCATTTGACTTGTAGTCCTCACATTCCAGAATCAATGTTGGTCGGTTGGCACGCATAGAACTCCGGAAAATCGATTTGGTCCCAATCTGGCTCTTGCATTGCACATGTGTGAATTGAAACAAACTGAGCATGAGATGACTGATCTTTGGGAGTACCGAACCACTATGTTGGGATTTTATCCTCTTTGAGAGGCATGAAAATCCTCTCACGGGAGATGATACTAGCCTAGCTTGCCAGATGTATGGCCAAATCCCGCATTACATCGTCTTGAGAAAAAGAGAGTTTAGAAGCACAGTTATAATCGATGGCCCCACTCCTCGGATAGCCTAGTGAGATTTAGAAGATTTTGACTTGCAAATTCTACAAGACCTCAAAAGTATCTGTCCATTCCATCTTGCGGACATATACCCAAATGTCAACAATGATTCTACACTGAACTTTCTGCCTCTGGGAAATGCCCCCAAATCTTAAAAGCATTGTTTATGTTTATCATCAAGGACATCTATACTTTTTTCCAGGCGGTTAAGAAGCCTCTCCTTGTGATATTTTGATATGGATTCTGCTCTTGAAATTTTTTCTGTCAGCATTTTTCCAAACTGGCCTGGGCTTACCATGCAAAGAACTTCCAATGACCTACAGGGAAAGTGCTAAGTCTTTACACTCTGCTGCAACCTGTTTCACAAGATCCTCACTTTGTGTTGCTGGAATCGAAGTCTAGTCTCATCTTCCGCATTGCTATCCTTTGTACATCTGCAGAGATATATAACTGACAACGCTGCTTTATAAATTCATAGTTGTCGATGAGGAGTAGATAGGTATAGTATTGGCATTTTCACGTTGAATGACTTTGTGCTTTGACTAGTGACTCAACATTTTACTTGTGATATATCTAGGATAGCTAAAGATAGCTCAATATTAGATTACATGCGTACACAACACCTTTGCTTTTGGGAATTTTTTGAAATAAACATATACATTTTATTTCAAAATATAAAAGACAAAAGATATGGAATGATATTTGTTTGAATCTTTTGCATTGCAGGTTGAGAACCCTAGAGGTAAAGCAATCTTAGGCAAATATATTTTCAAAGGATGAGAAGGATAATGAATCTTACAGAGAGATAGAGGGATAAAAACACTCTCAAAAAACCGGTGCGTTTTTTATCACTAACATCTGGATCCAACTGGGATGGAGACCTCCCTGCGAGGTTTCCAAGAACCTGGTAGTTCCAGTAGCCTTTAGCATTGGGCATGGAGTCATTAATCCTTTAGCATTGATCCTTCTGCAAACCTGTAGCTTTCAAAAATGCGTTTTCTTCTTTCACCAGCTAACTCGCCTTATGATTCGCTGGTTAGCTGGTGAAAGCGTTGCCTTTCACCAGCTAACTGGTCCTAAAATCGCGTTGTGCGCTAGTGAAAGCTCTGACTTAGCTCGAAATGAACTTTCACCTCCAAAACTGCAATTCCATCAAAACTCAATGGGTCTATGCTTATTCAACAATAACTGAAAATGATCTACGTGCTCATAAAGCGAGCTTATTTTCCTGTCTACTCCTACATCTAGCCAATAGAAGTATATTGATCAAGTAAAAACATACTTCCAATACAGCCATGTCAGAAACTGATTTACAGGCATCATGCTAGATTTCGACCCGAAAAGTAATGAAAGCCATATCATGCAGAAAAGAGGTTTGAAAAGATAATCTCCCACTGACACAAATATCTTAACATCCATGCTGCTAATAGAATCCAAAAAGTCAGCAATAGGGTCTTCAAAATCATAAAACAATACCTCTTCGAGCTGCTGCTCCAACTGACTGTGTTGCAACTGCTCTTCTCCAATGCTGAATGTAGAATGCTTGATTTCTGTTGGAGGAAAATAAAAACTGAAATTCTGATCTGAACCTTTCTGCTCTTCTTCACCATCACTCTCTTTGAATCTACTGCAAACTTTTAGTTCTTGCGAATCTTGAAACTGTGAGCTGCCCTCAACATCTTCTGCATATCTGAAACTGTCACTTGTTATCTTGTCAATTTTCTCTTCACTTTTCAAGTTTTCAAAATGGATAATGGGATTTTCCTTAACAACATAACTTTCATCTCTGCAAATAGAAGAATCAACTGCGTCTTGCTGAACATGCTTTTCAAATTTTTTACAGCATTCTTTAAAGGGACTTTCAGCTGAAAATTCAACTTCTTCTTCCCCTACCCTATAATCCTTTTGATTTTTGTTTAAAGTAGTAGGTACATAAGAAGAATAATCTCGAGAATCTTCGGTCACACAATCATCAATATTCACATCAACTCTATCTTGAGGATCTTCCTCTTGAACAACAATAACAGAAAGAATTTCATGTTCACAATTAGAAGAATAAACATTTTGAATATGAGCATGAAATTATTCACAACAACCCTCAAGAAGAATTTCCCGAGCAAAAAACCTTTCACATCGATGATGGAATACTGTATGAAATTTTTTTAAATAAGATATGCTAGAAGGAGGTAAATATCGATACCATTCACAAGCATCTCCTTCTAATGAGAAGACAAACATCTTCATGAGCACATCCTCATGATTTATATCCAGCTGAATCATGCATTGATGAAATCTGATGAGATGATCTGAAGGATTATCTCCTTTCTTTTCTGCAGATCTTGGAAGGTGAT
>SNQJ01S0120489.1:0-14942 GCA_010110895.2 Picea sitchensis | reverse complement strand
TTGTTATCACTCCAAGAAACTCCTTAGGGTTGTAGGCTAAGGATGCTTGGTAACTTAGAATTAATGGTTTTTATGTGTTTGGGACAATGGGGTCTTTAATGATCAATGAAATAAACAACTCATCACACATCTAAAGAAACAGTGCTTCCAGGAAACAATAATCAGATCAAGAAATTTGAAAGGGGGGATGAAGAACACTATTCTTGATTTCCAAATACAAATCAATGTAGGGCTTAATGAAAGGTAGAGAGGAATCCTTTAATTTCAAGTCTATGAGCTCAATAAAGAGATACCAGTCTTCATGAACTAAAATAAACTGAAACAAAGTACAGAAAAGGAAAGATGGACAATTCTGATATTGAAAACGAAAGGAAACTGAACTTTATTTCTGCAAAAAGAGTCTATACAGTAGCATAAAAATATCTTCCAGTTTGAACCTTTGTCTCTTAGCAAAAATAGGAATTTATAGCCTCTTACAATCATTTTTACAGATCCTAGAAACATGGATCTGTATTTAAAAATAGCAAGTCAAATCTAACTAAACAACTTCATAATAAAGATTTAACAACTAAACTAGCATTCAAATTGTCTTCAATTTCAAACTTTTGACATCTGTATTCTTCAGCTTCTAGAATCTATTGTGTCATGAAACATGGCAGAGGCACCTCTCTTGGCAGTTGGATTCCTTCAGTTACTCATAGTCAACACTTTAGGGGATCAATTTATCATGTGGTTTTCAAAAATCCCACGAATCTTTGATGCTGAGGTTTTCTTTGACCGAGTTGTTAATCCTTCAATGCTCTGGACCCTCTTTAAATCCTGTGAAAATCGCCCTGCTCCATCCTTAGCATTTAAAAATTCTTTTTGTGCTTTCACCAGCTACATCGCTATATGATTCGTTGGTTCGCTGGTGAAAGCGCTGCCTTTCACCATCTAACTGGTTGTAAATTTTCCCTTTGCGCTGGTGAAAGCTCTGCTTTGGCCACAAGAGAATTGATTTGGATCTTGTACTCTTCATATTCCCTCTTCATAGCTCTCCGTTCTTCAACAAACGAAGGCTGTATTTTTTGCAAAATGGCATCCACTTCCTTGCAAATTCTGAAGTTTCTGAAAGGATTTCAAAAGTCAACATTGCTGCTCCATCATCATAAAAATAGCATGAAACCAGGATAATCCACGACAAGGATAGAAAGGACAGTATTTGCTGTGACAAGAGGAGGCTCCTTCAGAGGGTCCACTGTACTGACAAAAAATATCAATACCAGCGAACTGAGATGGCTCTCTTTCTCTCCATAATTTCCAACATTGGGAAAAGGAACACAACCAAGGTGGATACAAACACCAACTACAACAAACCACTCTGGATTAAAAACCCTTGCTGAATCTTCCTGAGTATGACGCAGAGAATTAACATTTACACTGTTTACCAACTGGATGTCATCTTCAGTGCATATCTAATAAAAACATGCTTTCCATGCCACTTGACTGTGACAGTATTTCCATCCAAGACAATAACGTTTCCTTCACCATCCACATCAACTATAGCTGAATCACCCTCTTTGATCTCACCAGCAAGCATTTTTTCAGCCAGACTATCCTCTAATAACCTCATAATTTCCCTATGGAGTGGCTTTGAACCATAGCTGGGATTATAACCTTCATCTACAACTCGGTCTATGAACCGCTCTGTTACTTGAAGACCAATTTCTTTGATGGGAAACATTCCTTTATGAGCACTGGGTGGAAATGGTGAACTAAAATCCTTGAGCTTATGAATGTTCCTACTATATGGCTTTTCTCTGTCCTCCCAATACTGTTCTTGATCCTTTCCAGAGGTAACCTGCAGCAGAAACTCTGCAATGTCCTTTATAATAGTTGGCATTGCTATACAGTTTGCAAAAGATTACTGACTCTTTACACTTGAAAAATAATGTTCTTTCACTGAAGGAGTTGGTGATTCACTCCAGTAACTTTCAAAAGAGAATTTGAATGACCTTCAAGGAACTTATCTGTAACCTAGGTGGAACCAAACAATATAAGTTCCCATAGAAGAGAAGAAGAATCTGCTAATATCCCTAGAGCCTCATCTGTCAAGTTGCGGCACCAAGATACATCTAGTCTTAACAAAGTCTCATGGGTATTGCTCATACGGGCAAGCATAGTATGATTTGCAACCTATTAAGAAACGTTGCAGCTGTTCCATGCATCCTGTATATATAAGCATCAGTTGAACAATAGCAAAATAATTTTCACTAGTTTTACTGGACTCTGTATCTTCTCTGCTGATGTCATCGCTTTTGGAATCCACTGGTTCCATATCTGAAGATAAAGCACAAGAAGATGAAGATGAGTACACAGGGGCTGTCAAAACACAATCATCTCATCTAGCCGATTCAGGAACTCAGGTCGAAAATATTGCTTCAACTCTTTATTGACAAGACTTTTGATCCTTGTGTAGCTATTGTCTTTCTCATCATAATCAAACTGGAAACCAATTCCACATCCTCCCTTCTCAATCACACTACTCCCAACATTAGAAGTCATGATCAAAAGGGTATTCTTAAAGTCCATAGTCTTGTCTTTGCTATCTGTCAGTCTATAAAGCCAGTATCTGTACTTCTTTGTGAAAGCTCTGTCACCTACAGGTTTTGGTGCAATGCCTGTTTCTTTCTCTCTTAGAAGCAACATTTGTTTGTCCATAGCAACTATTTCATATGCTAAATCATTAACTCTCCCCAACATTTTGTTCAAGTTGTTCGCAAGTTGAATCTCAAGATCTTCTCCTTGCTCTCAATGCAGACATCCTTGATTCTCGGGAATATGAAAACCCAACATAATATCCAGTCCATTCGATGTAGAAGAGAAGGTTCCCTGGTACTCCCGATTGGATTTTTTCTTTGGTAAACTTTGATTGGAATTTGACTTGTAGTCCTCACATTCCAGAATCAATGTTGGTCGGTTGGCACGCATAGAACTCCGAAAAATTGATTTGGTCCCAATCTGGCTCTTGCATTGCACCTGTGTGAATTGAAACAAACTGAGCACGAGATGACTGATCTTTGGGAGTACTGAACCACTCTGTTGGGATTTTATCCTCTTTGAGAGGCAGGAAAAGCCTCTCACGGGAGATGATACTAGCCTAGCTTGCCAGATGTATGGCCAAATCCTGCATTACATCGTCTTGAGAAAAAGAGAGTTCAGAAGCACAGCTATAATCGATGGCCCCACTCCCCGGATAGCCTAGTGAGATTTAGAAGATTTTGACTTGCAAGTTCTACAAGACCTCAAAAGTATCTGTCCATTCCATCTTGGGGACATATACCCAAATGTCAAGAATGATTCTACACTGAACTTTCTGCCTCTAGGAAATGCCCCCTAATCTAAAAAGCATTGTTTATGTTTATCATCAAGGACATCTATACTTGTTTCTAGGCAGTTAAGAAGCCTCTCCTTGTGATATTTTGATATGGATTCTTCTCTTGAAATTTTTCTGTCATCATTTTTCCAAACTGGCCTAGGCTTACCGCGCAAAGAACTTCCAATGACCTACAGGGCAAGTGGTAGGTCTTTACACTCTGCTGAAACCTGTTTCACAAGATCCTCACTTTGTGTTGCTGGAATCGAAGTCTAGTCTCATCTTCCACATTGCTATCCTTTGCACATCTACAGAGATATATAACTGACAACGCTGCTTTATAAATTCATAGTTGTCGATGAGGAGTAGATAGGTATAGTATTGGCATTTTCATGTTGAATGACTTTGTGCTTTGACTAATGACTCAACATTTTACTTGTGATATAGCTATGATAGCTAAAGATAGCTCAATATTAGATTACATGCGTACACAACACCTTTTCTTTTGGGATTTTTTTGAAATAAACATATACATTTTATTTCAAAATATAAAAGACAAAAGCTATGGAATGATATTTGTTTGAATCTTTTGCATTGCAGGTTGAGAACCCTAGAGGTAAAGAAATCTTAGGCAAAGAGATTTTCAAAGGCTGAGAAGGAAAATGAATCTTACAGAGAGATAGAGGGATAAAAACACTCTCAAAAAACTGGTGCATTTTTTATCGCTAACAATATGTGCCCAACATAGCCAAGAACTTCAGACAAATATCCACTTTCCATCAACTTAGAAGCCTATAAAATGCTATCAGATTAACAAAGATTCATAACCGAATTAGAAGAACTAAGAAACCTAGCCATCAAAGAGACAGAGGCGAGTAGAGAAATTAAAAACACCATACCCAGCCAGACCGATAGTTCCTACAATCACCCATTAAAATTGCGCAAAATCAACATGGGGACCGTAGAGAAACCCAATATAGCTTTGGTGGGAGACTACTGGGATGAGAAAACCAGTCAAGAAATACATAGTTTACTGCAGGAATATGAAGATTTGTTCCCAAAGACTTTTTCCGAGTTAAAGGGAATCAAAGGAGTCATGGGAGAAATGAAGATTGAGTTAAAACTAGGATACAAGCCTGTCAGACATAGACCATACCATCTTAACCCAAGAGTAAAAAAGAAGGTTAAGAAGGAGATAGATAAGATGTTGGAAGCAGGTCTCATTTTTGCACTAGAAGAGGCGGAGTGGGTTAGCCCGATAATTATTCAAAGCAATAAAGGCACAGAGGATATTAAAGTCTGTGTAGACTACAAAAGTCTCAATTCTGCCTGTGTACATGACCCTTTCCCAACACCCTTTACAGACGAGGTGCTAGAACAGGTTGCGGGAAAGGAAGCATACTCATTCACAGACGGATTTTCATGATACTATCAAGTCAGGATCACTGAAGAGGACAAAAGAAAGACCACTTTCATAACAAAATGGGGATCGTTTGCATACAACGTGATGCCATTTGGCTTAAAGAACGCCCTTGTAGTTTTCTCCAGGATTTTGATAGCATCTTGTAGAGAGTTCATTCACAAATTTATAGAAGTCTATATGGATGATTGGACAATATATAGCCTGCTCAAGGAACATGCAACATTGCTAAGGCTAATGTTTGATAGACGCAGAGAGTTGCAGATCTCATTGAATCTCAGAAAGTGTATCTTATGTGTACCACATGGGAATTTGTTGGGCCATATAGTCTTCCGAGAGACAATGAAGTTCTCAATCAATAAGGGAAGAGATTGGGGCATGATCACTATGTTCAGACTTAAAGAATAGAGGGATGCAAACTCAATGTGAAGTGAATAATTCCTCCAGAGTAACTTTGCTCTCAAAGTTGAATTCTTTCTCCTCCTTTCCATAGCTCGGAATTGGCCCATTTATAGCTTTCAAGTGGGATTGAAGGGCTGAGTTGGAACGTTTCCAGTATATGGAAGGCCAAGGATCATTGATATCCTATCATGACATTGAAACCCGAAACTATTTTTTAATTCTAGGCACATTTCCCGATGTACGTGGGCTGTAGTG
The DNA here is from genome assembly GCA_010110895.2 of Picea sitchensis. NCBI lineage: Eukaryota > Viridiplantae > Streptophyta > Pinopsida > Pinales > Pinaceae > Picea > Picea sitchensis. Next base: position 9,510 of record SNQJ01S0120489.1, on the reverse strand, counting down.
GTGCAACCTGCATATACACATGATGTATAGTAGGCAAGGTGCGTATATGTGGAAAAATTGTATTTTTAGCTCTGGGATTTGCAAAAAGGGATTAAAATTATGCATGGGGAAATGGAAAAAGGCCTTCTGTGCAAGATTGCATGGGGTGAGGAAAATATTGCTATAATAGATAGGTCTCTGTCACAACCTATACAAGAAGATCTACATGAATTTACAAACATTGCCTTGATGGATTTCTGCATCATACCACTCGTAATGGAGAGTATAGGTCTGTCCATATTTGGTACCATATTAAAAATTGAGTGGAATGAGAGAAACCAAACAAGCACATAATAAGAGCCAATATTTACCCTAGAAACCCTTTACTGGGAAAATCAGCCAACAAAGATATATCTTCATTAATCCCTTGGTTGGTCTAGCCAAGCCGACCAAATAATAGGTCACTTGAGGCATAATACAATGGAAATCAAAAAGCATTTAAATATGCTTCATCACATCAAATACCACGAGAAAATAGTATGGGCCACCCAATACAATGGATCCATAAACTACCTACAACAAACCCATTAATAACCAAATGAAGATTAACCTAATTACTATTTGACCAAGTCAAGGTTAACTGAACAAAAAACACATATGGATGTAATCATACATGTTTCTTTGTGATATGACTCATGAATAATTATTTTTTCATCCTAAATAGAGATCAAATTTAGAACAAAATTCACTAGAGACTAATCACATTCTTGTAGCACTAACATGATATCTTGCGTCTTTGGTGTAAAATTCTATAGAAAAACTGAGAGGATCTTGAATATTTTCAGGACTCCTATAGTCATGGATAACAATTGAGAAATATGACATTGTTTGTCTTGTTTCAAGATCCCAATATTTTGGCCTTTTGGAAGGTCATCCCTGGATTATTTTTTAGTTTATAAACCCTCCCATATCAGCAAAGCACATTTATAAATTGATCAGGTCATATTTCATTAGATGTAAGCATAGTTTGCAAAAACTCCAACAATGACCCCTTTCAATAGTCACTAGGTAGGCCCCACATGAACCAATTATTGCACAAACTATAAAAATAATTATTATATATCTTAGAAAATCCAATGCTTTTACCCTCTAGTGTTCAAAACAATCTTTCCAATGAACCCTCATTTTCTCAATTATGAGTTCATATGCTCAATCTACAAAATGTGCAAGTTACATGTCTCTTGGGGGATCAAATTTCATAGTCATGACTTCATTGATCAAATTATATTCTAAATCTTAGCTAGATATAAAATTGGGCCTAGTGATGATGTAGAGTTGTTTGAGGCCTTTCCAATGGTATATCATATATCTAGTTTTGACCCTTGACGGTCGAGAACAATGTTTTGCAAGATTGAGACTGGTTTCAGGGTAACAGTTTGGTGGTAGAGGTTCATGGTTTAAAATGTAATGTGATGCAGGAGAATCACTCATACTCAAAAACGCATCAACAACCAATGAAACAATGCATAAGGAGGGAGTAGATGTAGAGGATAGAGAAGCTCCATCCTTCTCGTTTTGTTTTAAATTTGTCATTTATTGTAATAAAGTTTGTAAAGGATCGAGGAGGGAAGAGCCATTGCATTGTAAGGATAATCATAAATCACCTTTAATGGGTCGTAGTTGTACATATCTTGAGCATCACCTCAGATATGAAGATGTAAATGAATATTTATTGTAATAATCTTAATGGCATGATGATTTTAATTATGATATGAAAGCACTAAAATAGTATGGAGGGAAGGCTCCAGAAGCCCCTTCATGTATAAATCAATGTAATCTATGCTAAAAAAAGTGGTCAGTAGTTGTGGAAAGAAGAAGTTGAGACTCTTTCGCAGTCAAACATTGTAAACATTGTAAATCATTGAAAACATTCACCGCTAATAGAAATTAAGTTCATTTACGAGTATCTCTATGTGTATGTGTGAATGTATGTGCATGTTTGTAAATACTATGAGTTCTAGTATGTTTCTTTGCAGAAATATTTGAATTCCTTGTATGTGTAAATTTTTGAGTGTTTTGGGCTCTCACGACTGTGCAAGAAGTGCACGATAGAGTTGTTGGAAAACTATGATAGGCCAATGTAATAAGTGCCCAAGAACTCATTCAAGAGTTCTGTGAGGAGTGTGCTAGGTGGGAAATCCATAACTGTTCATAATTTCAGAAGGGATAGTGCAAGTCTACACAGAGCGAGCGCAAGGAGTGTGCCTACACTCAGAGAAGTGTAAAATCTCAAAGAAGAGGTGAATGCAAGGAGTGCATGAAGCCAACATTATGTTTAAGTGTTGGTAAAGCTTAGGTGGAAGAGCACAGAGTGCCAGGAGGGCGTTGAAGAAACAATTTGACTGTGTTCACAAGCGTGGGAGGAAGAGCATGGGTGGCAGGAGGGAACACAGAGTTACTTGGGAAAACAAAGGGTTGAGTCCCTATGAATTTTGAAGAAATTAGAATCTCAAGAGAGTTAGCATAAGTAATGCACGAGGGATCGAGTTAAAGGGTCTATCAAGATTAAGAGAGATAGTGTGATTCTGCATAGAGAAAGTGCAAGGAGTGCACATGTGACCTTCAAAGGTTCATAATCTCAGGAGAGATAATGCAATTTTATGTAGATAAAGCGCAAGGAGTGCACCTACACTCATAATAGTGTAAAATCTCAGAGGGGAGACCAATGCAAAGAGTGCATAGGGTCAACACTTCTTCAAGTGTTGGTAAAGGCTAAGAGGAGAGATAGCACAAGGAGTGTGCATATGACTTCTTCAATTCCCAATTTCAGAGGAGAGAGATAGTACAAGGAGTGAGAAGGTGACTTCTTTAAGTCCCAAGCTTAGGAGGGAAGCACAATGTGTGTGCCAAGGTTCAAGTCTTTTAAGAGAAAATCTCAGGAGGAAAGCGCAAGGTGTGCGCCAGAGTTCAAGTCATTCAAGTGACAAATCTTGAGGAGGGATAGCAAGAGTAAGTCCCCCAAGAGGAGAAATATATTTGTTTAAAGGAGAGAAGATGAGATCTATTTGGGAGAAGTTAGAATATCTCACAGCCACTGGATCAAGGAAAGGATAACGACTGTTAAGTTTCCCAAGTCCTTTGGACTTCGCTACTTTGACAGTTTCTTGAGTTGTTGTTGTAAGGAGGAAAAAGTCTCGAAGAAAAGAATCCCTAGAGTGAATATACACTGTATATCATTGGGAGAAGTGCGAGCCGTTGGATCCCCAAGTGGTTTGGCGATCTATCACTCTAGAATAATTTGGTTGTTGTTGGGAGTGAAGAATCCTTCAAAGTCCTGAATTCTGGAGCAAATCCTGATTGTTCATTGTCAGGGACACGTGTCCACAGATCCCCGAGTGTTCGGAGTTGGGAAGTCCGAGATATTTTGTTTAAAAGTTTCTTTAGTGCGGAAAGTCCTGAAGTCCCGAAGTTCGGAGTAAATCTCAACCATCCGTCATCAACGACACATGGACCGTTGATCTTATGCCTTTGCCAATTCTCCATTCGAGAGTCTAGTGGTGATTTGGAGTAAGGAACCCCTAAACCCGGAGTTTTAGAGTTGATCACAATCGTTGGATGTAGAATGAGAAAGAGTCGTAGATTGATCTCAGAACTCAGAACTCTTCAGGAGTTCACCAGTTCGACATTCTGGGATGTTTGTGTGTTGGAGTCATGGAAATATCTGAAGCCTGGAGTTTCAAGGTAGATCTCCACCATTGATCATAGATGGAGGAGAAACTTGCCAACTAGCCATTAGATCTAGCCACATAAAGTTCGAAGAAAAGAGGAAGGGCGGGAGAAGACCTACACCTGCCAGTCACATTAAATTTATGACCGAATTCGACCGGTAACCACTCTGGGAGATTGGAGTGTTGAGTTGGTGAAGTTTACAGAGTGTCGGAGTCTCGAAGCTCTGAATAACGCCTTGTAGCTAAGCACTTGGTTCTAGGTCGCAGTCACATGATATTTCTGCCACAGAAAAGGGGCTAGCGCATAAATATTAGTATTAAAGGGAAAGGGGGCTTAGAGAAAGTGCCACAGGTTTTTGGTTGGACCTATGCAAGGAAAGTAAAGGATCTATGAATATTTGGAGGGGATCTAGTAGGGATCCGAGAGATAATTAAACTCCTACGTGAACGATCCTAGACCGGGAGGTCGTGTGAGCCCCATGAGAAGGTGGGGGTTTGCATCAAGTGGTAATAGAGCACAATTAATATTTTTTCTGATACCATCAAGTGGTATCAGAGCTCAGATAAGATTTTGTCTGATACCATCAAGTGGTATCAAAGCTTGCTAAATTTTCTTGTCTGATACCATCGAGTGGTATTAGTCCGGGAATATTTTTGCAGACTGCAGATAGAAAAGAAGTGGTAAATGAGAGATAAAGTATTGATGCTTTGTGTGAAGACTATTTTCAAGTGCGCAACATACAGTAGACAACCAGGAGGGTTGTAGGAGAAATCTGATGGTGTTCCTAGTTGCAAAGAAGAAAACAGACAACCAGGTGGGATGAGAGAAGGAAACCAGTTGCGTTCCAAGAAGGAGAGGAGATAAGAACCTTTGTTTACATACAGTAAGAAGAGAATGATAACTTCAGATCAGTTTAAACTCTGTGAAGAGAATATGGCTACAAATGGTCATGCGAGGAGTTTAGAGGAAAGTCATAGTGAAGTGAAAAAATATGTCAAAGTGAAGGGCATCGATAAAATGAGTAGTGAGAATATTGCAAAGGAGATAGTTGAGGCGAGGGCACAACTTGATGTGCTAATGGAACAATGGTAGAGAGATAAGGAAGCCCAAAAATGTGGATGGGTAATGAATAAGGTTACTAGATGGCCTATTCTACAGTTGATTTCTAGGAGACAGAGGCACGTGATGAAATTTTGTATAAAGGAGGGAGATAAACTCAAGGAAAATGATAGAGAAGTATGCATTCGTGAGCATGAACATGGGCCAATCCTTGGAAAGTGTGATTATAAGAAGAGACCAGTTGAGGATCTCATGGAATCTGAGGAGAGTTTATATCAACATGTGGAGGTGCAGACATAGGAGTTAAGTGAGGCCATAGAACCACATGTTTTTAAAATTGACAACATGTGTATGGATGCAGGTTCAAGTTAAGGTGGACATCCATTCAATGCTACCACAGAGTAGAAGGAAAAATAAGGAATACCTCTCAAAGACATTGAGGGAGTATAGTTGTTGAAATATGTTGAACAAGGAGCAAAGGATGTAGAATATGATGACCAACATGGTGAAATGCTCGAGATATGCTAGAAAGAGATTGAGTTGTTGGAGCACATGTTAAAATATCCTATAGGTGGAGATGATATTGTAGCTATAAAAGTGGAAGATGAGAGCAACCGACAACTTAAGGAGAATTCCCTGCAATTTGCTATTGCAGGTGTGAAAGAAACAAAAGATAACAGTGTGGCACTGGACCACAACAAAATTGTTGTAGTGCAATGCAAGATTATGTGCCAGCAGTATTCAGGGTTGGACATTGAAATTGAAGTGATACAAATGTTTATGGTGAATATGTCTCAGAGAAGACATGCATAAAATATTTACATCAACAGTAGCAGGAGACATGCGAGAAAGGTAGAGTGCAGAAGAAGAGCCAGTGGGGCACTATATAGTAAGGTATGGAATTCTGGGAGACTGAGGATCTCCATGAAGGAAAGATACTACAAGATGAGTGAGCAATGAAAACATGAAGTTTGGGACCTAGGAGGACCTCAACCACAACAACAACAGAGGAGCCATGAGCAAGAGCTCATGTTTTTTGTCAGCAAAGGAGTATGATGCAGGAGCATCACTCCTACTTAGCAACGCGTCAGCAGACAATGCAACAACACATAAGGAGGGAGCATATCCTGAGGACAGATAAGCTCCAACCTTCTTGTTTTGTTTTAAATTTGTCATTTAATGTAATAAAGATTGTAAAGCTCGAGGAGGGAAGAGCCATTGTATTGTAAGGATAATTGTAAATTGCCTTTAATGGGTTATAGTTGTATAGATCCTGAGCATCGCCTCAGATATGAAGATGTAAATGAATATTTATTTTAATAATATTAGTGGCAAGATGATTTTAATTATGATACGAAAGCACTAAAATAGTCTAGGGAAGGCTTGAGAAGCCCCTTCATGTATAAATCAATGTAATCTATGCTCAAAAGAGTGGTTAGTAGTTGTGGAAAGAAGAAGTCGAGATTCTGTCATAGTCCATCATTGTAAACATTATAAAGCATTGAAAACATTCATCGTTAATAGAAATTGAGTTAATTTACGAGTATCTCTATGTGTATGTGTGAATGTATGTGCATGTTTGTAAATGCTATGATTTCTAGTATGTTTCTTTGTAGGAATATTTGAATTCCCTGTCTGTGTAAATTTTTGAGTATTCTGGTCTCTCATAGCCGTGCAAGGAGTGCACATTAGAGTTGTTGGAAAACTATGATAGGCCAACACAAGGAGTGCACAATAACTCAGTCAGGAGTTTGGTGACGAGCGTGTCAGGTGGGCACACTAGAACCATTTATAAGTTCATAAGGGATAGTGAAAGTCTATATAGAGCGAGCTCAAGGAGTGTGCCTACACTCAAAGAAGTGTAAAATCTCAGAGGAGAGGTGAGTGCAAGGAGTGCACAAAGCCAACATTCTGTTTAAGTGTTAGTAAAGCTTAGGTGGAAGAGCACATAGTGTTAGGAGGGCATTGGAGAAACACTTTGACTGTTTTCGCAAGCTCAGGAGGAAGAGCATGGGTTCTAGGAGGGAACAAGGTGTTACTTGGGAAAACAAAGGGCTATGTCCCTATGAAGTTCTAAGCAATTAGAAGATCAGGAGAGTTAGCGCAATGAGTGCATGAGGGAATGAGTTCAAGGGTCTGTCAAGCTTAAGAGAGATAGTATGATTCTGCACAGAGCAAGCGCAAGGAGTGTGCGGGTGACCTTCAAAGGTTCAGAAGCTCAGGAGATATAGCATATGTTTATGTAGAACAAGTGCAAGGAGTGCACCTACACTCACAGTAATGTAAAATATCAAAGGGGAGACCAGTGCAAAGAGTGCACAGGGTCAACACTTTGTCAAGTGTTGGTAAAATATCAGAGGAGAGATAGCGCAAGGAGTGCCAAGTGACTTCTTCAAGTCCAAATTTCATAGGAGAGAGATAGCACAAGGAGTGCATAGGTGACTTCTTTAAGTCCCAAGCTCAGGAGGGAAGCACAAAGTGTGCTCCAAGGTTCAATTATTTTAAGAGAAAATATTAGGAGGGAAGAGAAAGGTGTGTTCCAGAGTTCAAGTCATTCAAGTGACAAAGATCGAGGAGGGATAGCAAGAGTAATTCCCCCAAGAGGAGAAATCTCTTTGTTTAAAGGAGAGTGGATGAGATCTGTTCGGGAGAAGTCAAAATCTCTCACAACCGCTGGATCAAGGAAAGGGGCATGAATGTTAAGTTTCCTAATTCCTTCGGACTTCGCTACTCTGGTAGTTTCTTGATTTGTTGTTGTAAGGAGGTAAAATCCCTGAAGCAAAGAAGCTCCAGAGTGAATCTACATCGTAGATCACTAGGAGAAGTGCGAGCCATTTGATCCCCGAGTGGTTTAGCGATCCGACACTCTGGAAGAATTTGGTTCTTGTTGTGTGGGGTGGAGAATTCTTTGGAGTCCCGAATTTCAGAGTAAATCCTAATCGTTCGTTGTCAGGGACACGTGTCCATAGATCCCCAAGTGTTCGTAGTTTGACACTCCAAAAGATTGTGTGTAAAAGTTGCGTTGGTATGGAAAGTCTCGAAGTCTCGAAGTCTGGAGTAAATTCTAACCATCCGTTGTTAGGGACACGTGGACTGCTAATCTTAGCCCTTCACCAATTCGACATTCAACGATTTGGGAGTCTAGTGGTGATTTGGAGTAAGGAACCCCGAAGCCCGAATTTCCAGAGTTGATCACATTTGTTGGCTGTAGAAGGAGCGAGAGCCATACATCACTAATTCAACATTCAACGATTCAGGAGAAAGCGTTGGTTAAGGTGGGAAAAGGCCCGAAGCCCATAGCCCCAAAGTTCTTTCTAGCCGCAGATCATGGTGTGGAGTGTGGACCGTTGATCTAGGAACTCTTCGTGAGTTTTCCAGTTTGATACTCCGAGAGATTTATGTGTTGGAGTCATGAAAATATCCAAAGCTCGGATTTCCGAAGTAGATATCCACTATTGATCGTAGAGGGAGGAGAAACTCGGGCCAACCATCATATCTGGCCACATAAATTTTGGAGAAAAAAGGAAGGACGGGAGAAGACCTACACCTGTCGGTCACATTAACGTTATGACCAAACTCGGTCAGTAACCACTCCGGGAGGTTGGAGTGTTAATTTGGTGAAGTTTACAGAGCGTCGGAGTCCTGAAGCTCCGAATAACGCCTTGTAGCTAAGTGCTTGGTTCTAGCCCACGGTCACATGAGATTTCCACTAGGGAAAAGGGGCTAGCACCTAAAGATTAGTATTAAAGGGAAATGGGGCTTAGAAAAATCTCCCATGGGTTTTTGGTTGGACCTGTGCAAGGAAAATAAAGGACCTGTGAATATTTGGAGGGGATCCAACAAGGATCTGAGAGATAATTCAACTCCTACGTGAATGATCCTAGACTGAGAAGTCGCACAAGCCCCAGGAGAAGGTGGGGGTTTGCATCATAATGTTATTGGGCACCATAATAGAAATTTAGAGTTTATAGGTTTTATCATACCTTGAGAAATTTCCAACGACATATTATTTTCCCAATTCTGAGATCGAATGGCTATGTTAGAGCTATCACAAGTCTCCAAACTGATTTTGAGGGTGTGGTTTGAGCAACTTAACTAGTAAGGTTTCTAGGAAGATGAATACGTATGTCATAACATCAAATAATATTTCTGAATTTATTTCATTGAAGTACTCATTGATACCCTTTTGATGATATTTCATTTTGGGTGGTCCTAAGAGGGATTTTTCTCATCACATCAAACTCACTCCTTTTGTGACCTTGCCCAACTAAGTCGTAGATTATACAATTGAGCATTTTGATCCACAAGTGAAGCATCAAGAACCAAAACAAGGAAGAGCCACAATCCCAAGAGCCACAAAAAAACACATTTGTCCCGCACTATTAACTCACATTTCTTATCAGAATGCAATGATATGTACCTAATTACAATTCACACAAGTGAGCAAAGGAGTATAATAGTGAAGCCACTATTTCATAACTAGCAGTGGTTTCATCCTTGAATTACCTGCCAGGTAGCTAGAGCATAAATGGTTTTGTCTCTTGGGGAGAGATTTGTTTATAATTTCTCTTAGAGTGAACACAAAATCTCCTGCTTCTATCGTTGCAAAAATCCTTTGGGATTTAAGAAGCAAGAGGCATTTGTATAGAGTTAATGATTCAATGTCATTGTTTGTGGTAGCCCAAATCCCAAGCATATTTTACTTATTGGTTTCCTTTAAAGTCAATGATGACTCCCCTTGCA
>SNQJ01S0120488.1:0-27174 GCA_010110895.2 Picea sitchensis | reverse complement strand
CATACCTATTGCAGCAACAATATAGGTGACGCGGCAACATTGTATTTATGAGCAAACTTGCATTGTGATGATATAAAGGATTGATATTTAGCATTAAATGCTCTTGTCTCTTGATGTACTTATTGAAGAAGTGATTTTGTCTTTGTTTGATAATCATTGACTTCGTCAATAATTATATCTAATCATTTGCTCATATATATGATAAAGATAGTCATTAATATCTTGAAGTACTAACCACTGCAGCATATATTCTAGTCTTTGTTTTGTCTCGCAAACAGGTGCCATTCAGTGGAAGACTCTTCTCTTGACTATCTCTTATTGCGCAGTAATCTGTGAAAGGGAACCCCTTATCTTAATCCATTATCCTTAGCCTTTCTTTAACCCAGATTACATAGGGACGTCTCCCTTGGACTAGCCCTCCTAAATAGAAAGAGCCCCCCATCAAGGTGACAGTGGGTGGGGAAGCTCCTGTTACGCCGGTTTTAAGCCTTGACTCAAGTTGCCTAAACCCTTCCTACAAACCGTGCGATAACAGATCCCAAACTAAAGCAGCGCCTTGAGGTGCTCTTCCCGTTTATTGCACTACCTACCCAATCTAAGTCTGAATATCCCTACAACTTCGTTTCACCATCTCCAAGATATCTCAAACCATACTCCATTGTGCCCCCCAAACATCCAAGCACATGTTTTGTTGCTTCCCAATGCTCCTGCCTCAACTCCAGCATGAAATGACTCAAGGTGTTCACTGCAAAACATATATTTGGTCTATTGTTGACCAAATACATCAAAGAACCTATCAAATACTTGTACAACGTGGGATCCACCAACTCTAAATCTAGAGCTGCCACCTTCTTCAAATTACTGATCATGGGTGTGGCCATAGGTTTGTAGTCTTCCATACTTACCTTGCCCAAGAAATGTTGGATTTTCCTTATTTACAGAGCATAAGTGTTACTATTGTTCTTTTACTTTGTTACCATTAACATATATATCATGTATTGAGCAATAGCAAAATAAACAAGAGACAAAAAAGAACACAAGAGATTTAACCTGGGAAAACCCCAAATTGGGGAAAAACCCAACAATCTTTCTTAGAGAGATTTTGTTCACAAAGCAAGTCCAATCAGATAAACCCTAGCATAAGTGCTAGCTTAACCATAAATACCACCCCAGTTGCAACAGCAGCACCATACAAAGGTAGCGCACCTCCTCAAGGAGTAGCGCACAAGAGACAGATACCAAAAGGTTGAGCAATAATAAATTGTGCAACTACAGTTACTGTGTCACCTCCTCCAAACTTGTGCCTTGCTTTTGTGTCGCTGGGAGAGTGTGAGTGAGTGAACAAATGAGCTAAGGCGCCTCCTTATTTATAGTCTTCTTGTCCTTCTAACTGGGTCGACTTCTCTTCTGGGAAGGTGTCTTTTCATTATACTTTATTCTTCTGGGCCGACTTCTCTTCTAGGGTATTTTAACATCTGTCCAATGGATCTCTTGCTTTCAAAATCTTCTCTACATCTAAGAAAGGTCATCTAGGAGGGAAAGATCCTCCCGCATCTACCAAAACATCAACACTCCCTCTTAGCTAGGGAGGCATCTGTCACGATGTCTTCATCTAGTAGTCCACTAACTACTCTACCATCTGCGAGCAGGCACATGGCTGCTACGATGCCTTTGGTAGCTCGAATCATCAAGCACAGTCTCTACGATCAAACGATAGCACACATAGCTACATCCAAATGATCTGGTAATCTCCATGACAATCAGCTAGTAGCACACAGCTACTACAATGTCATCCAATAGATCACAATTGTTGCCAAGTAGTTGTCCAGTGACACACAATCAATGACACTGGAACACATCCACTGTAGTAGCACATAGCTACTGTCCAGAGACACAGTCTCTACCAGTGGTACTCAACCATCGAAGTAGCACACAACTATTGTCCGAAGTCACACGGCCTTCGCCAGTGGAACACATCCACCGAAGTAGCACACAGTTATTGTCCAGAGTCACACAGCCTCCGCCAGTGGAACACATCCACCAAAGTAGCACACAGTTACTGTCTGAAGTCACACAGCCTCCGTCGGTGGAACACATCCACCGAAGTAACACACAATTACTGTCCGGAGTCACACAGCCTCTGCCATAGTCTTACGACTATGTGTGTGATGTTTCTTCTCTCAGCAGGTCTGATAGTGCATTACCCCCTCAGTCACCTCACGTGACTGATCCAGGGAACCCTTAGCCAAAGGGGTTAGTCTGTATGAGAAGAAACAACACACCTCCCTCTCAACGAGACATTCGGCAACACTCCAAGCTTGTCCCTGAAGTACTCATACTTCACTCTTGACAAGGGCTTGGTGAGGATGTTCGCTATCTGCTCGTCCGTGGATATGTACTGGAGATCCACAGCTCCTCTCTGCACCATGTCCCGGATGTAATGATATTTGATCTCTATATGCTTAGACTTATGATGGAATACAAGGTTCTCAGTAAGCTTCACGCAACTTTGATTGTCACAATGTATCAAAGTTGACTCCAATTCTAGATCAAATATCTTGGCTAGCAACTTCTAGAGCCACACTGCTTCATGGCTTGCACGCTTGTTGCGGTATACTTTGCTTCTGATGTACTGAGTGCCACCGATGTCTGCTTCCTGCTCAACCATGAGATCATGCCTGATCCCAGACTAAAACAGACTAAAACAGCATCCGAAAGTACTCTTCTCATCCACTGCACTTCCTGCCCAGTCAGAATCTGTATATCCATGCAGCTTCACATCTCCACTTGAGACATATCTCAATCCATATCCAACCGTACCACGNCATATGCTTTGTTGCCATCCAATGTACCTGTCTAGGTTCAACCATGTCTTGACTCAAAGTATTCATTGCAAAGCATATGTCTGGCATGGTGTTAACCAAGTACATCAAGGATCCAATCAACTGTCTGTACATCGTGGGATCCACCAAATCTGAAGATTTGTCACTCAAGAGCTTCAGATTTATCGTCATAGGTGTGGTCATGGACTTGCAGTCCATCATCCCAAATTTCTTCAAGATCTCAACAGTTTATTTTCCTTGGCTAAGGAAAATCTCATCTGATCTTTGCCACACTTTCAATCCCAAGAAGTAATGCACCAAACCTAGATCCTTCATCTCGAACTCTGAAGCGAGCTCCCTCTTCCACCCAATTATGAGATTCTCATCTCTTGTCAGAAACAGGTCATCCACATGTAGGTTCAATGGGCAACCATCAAATAACTGTCTGATTTGGCATATCATGCCCTGGGTGCCTGCTTAGGCCCATACAAAGCCTTCTTTAATCTGCAGACATGAGACTCCTTCTCATGTATCTTGTGGTTGCTCTATGTACACTTATTTTAGCTACCGGAGTAAGTGTCTCGTCATAATCTTCTCCCTCTTGTTGGGAGAATCCTCCAGACACAAATCCAGCTTTGTACATTCTATGTTGCCATCTACAGCATGCTTGATCTTGTAGATCAACTTGGAAATCACTACTGACTTCCCTTCTAGTCTCGAAACCACTTCTTACACATCATTTTTCATGATGGACTGATACTCCTCCATCATGGCATCCTTCCATTCCTGCTTCTCAACAGCTTCTTCCATGGTGGAAGTGATGCCAACCCCCCTACTCTCCCTCGGGGCTGCACGACCTCTCGGTCTAGGATCGATCAACTTCAGGAGCTGAATCAGCTCACAGGTTCGTATTGAACCTCTTCTATCTTCTCCACAAGTCAAAGTCCTTATTCTCTAGTGCAAAATCCCCTTTTCGGGAGTTTCTGAGTACCCGCAGAGTCCTCCACATGACCCTGATAAAAAACCGTGGGCTTAAGTCTCTGTTCCCCGCGTAGTTCGGGACCTCAGTCTTCAGGTGTTCTCGACACACCTGACTCCAAATCCACCGAACTCGCGAACACACACATACCAAGTCTACGGTCCACATTCCTTTCTCAACTAATGGCTGAGATTTACACTTCTTGTCCTTTTCTGGAGCTTTGGGCGACTTTTGGTCAGCAGCCTCTCCTCGCCATTCTTCCGAAGTATCCAACTTCTGAATCTCCAGATCTGTCAGCACGTGTCCGTTGTAAATCAACGGTCACGATGAACTCCGGCTCTTCGGGCTTTGGGAGTTCTTTCTTCCTCTTTGCGACTTTCCTTCGGGGTGCCTTTTCTCCGAAGTATCAGATCTGTCGACACGTGTCCTTCGAGACGAACGGCCTAGATTTGTTTCGGCAATTCGCGCTTCACGTCACTGCTCACCAAGCTTCCCCTCCGAAGTAACTAATCTTCCGCCACGCATCCTCTTGACCCAACGGTCAGGATTTTCTCCGCTTTTCAGGCTTCGACAACTTTTGATGTTGCGCTACCCTTTCCTCCCAGATAGCTTCTTCTCCGAAACAAACGATACGTTGATACGTATCCTCCTCTGGATCTACGGTCCAGATGGATTTCGGGTTTCGTAACTTCAGGAGTTTTGACGCCTTCAAACGAAAACCTTCGAACATACGACATCTGAAGGACTTTAAGATGTAATCTCCTTGCACCTTCTCGAAATCCAACGGTTGTCAGTGACCCCGACTCCTTCCGAAGGGATCTTAACCGTCGATCTGCGAACTTCAACAGATTTCTCCCTTTCTATTGAATCTTTGTCGCTATCTCTCCTGAGCTTGATTCCTTTGAAGGTTTCGACCTCCGACGCACTCCTTGCGATCCTGGAATCCTTGACAAAGTTCGGACTTAGAGATTTCTTCAAAAGAAATCTTATTACGCACTTATTGCGCTTCACGATCCTGATCTTTCGACACTTAGTCGATTCTTGACCCTGTGCACTCCTTGCAATACTCGGTCTAAGTTTCCCGTTATCCCTCCTGGGCTTCTCTGAGTCAAAACTAGACTCTGTCGACGCACTCCTTGCATCCGAGCTCTCAGAAGAGAAACAATTGAAACTTATCTAATACTTCATAAGTCCATATACTCAACTATGAACAACATACATAAGCATAATGAAATAAACATACAGAGAACATATCATTCATTCAAATACACACTGAAATGAATACTATCCAAGCATTTGGATGAATTTCTGTCTGTTCTATTCATTCATGAAGTATTTACATAAGTAACACAGTTCTTCATTGTCTCCAGACTCTATGTCTAACTGTTACATCTAAACCTTCTCACTCCCACAATCCTCTCATTCTGTCATACAACACAATATAGAAAACCTATCTAAGGAGTGGCTTCTTGAGCTCTTCTCCGTCCTATCTGAATTCTATCCCATCGTTGTTCTAGCGGTTACCTACTTAGTCCTATTACAATGAATGCGAGTTATTAACAGATAAGAGCTGACACTCTATATCTGTAACACCTTATAGTCATGAAAGAAATTACAACATCCTGTCATTCTCAGGCGGTGACCCGATTTACAAACAAAGTATTTTAAAAACGATATTTCCAAAATATCTCAACAACCCGCTCCTGTCTCGGTTTAATGCCGATTTGAAATTTAGGTACACTGAGGTGTAGAATTCTGCCTCCACACTCGGCCTCCTTGGCTTTGATGGCGATGCTCCTGCATCATACTCCTTTGGCTAAAATATTCATGGATTCCTGTCCATGAGCTCCTGCATTGTTTTTTCATGCTTCAAATTGTCAGGTTCAGTGACCCAACTCGAATCTTGCATTGGGTGATCTTTCCACTTCACCAAATATTCAAGATACATCTTTCTCCTAGTTTTCTTTCCAACTCTCTGTTCTAAGATTTTCTCCATCTGAGGTCTTTCTACTGTGGGCATCTGTTTTTCCCACTGAATCTGCTTCTGGTCATCTAATTCTCCTGCATCATCTCTCCTGTAAGGATACAGGTCTGCAACATCGCATATCGGTGATATTCCAACATTGTCTGGCAACTCAATCTCGTAAGCATTGGCTGCAAATTTTCCGAGGATCCTGCATGGTCCTATCTTCTTCATCTTCAACTTGTTATATGTTCCCCTTGGAAACCTTTCCTTCCTTAAATGTGTTAAAACCTCATCTCCAACTTCAAATGGAGCTTCTCTCCTTTTCTAATCAACTTTGTTCTTATACTTTTGGTTGTTGTCCTGTAGCTGCTCTCTGGCTCGATCATGAAGTCTCTGCATCTCTATAGCAAAGTCTTCTGCTCCAACGCTTCTGAACTCATCTTGCTTCAAATCTATCAATTCTGTAATCCCTCTCGGTTGTATTCCATACACTACCTCGAATGGACTTTTTCCAGTGCTCCTGTTTACTGAATTGTTAAATGCAAATTCTGCTTGTGCCAGAATATAATCCCACTGACGGCCTTGCCCAATGACTAAAATCCTCAATAAATTTCCCAAACTTTTGTTCACCACTTCAGTCTGTCCATCCGTTTGAGGGTGATATGTTGAACTGAAGGACAAGTTTGTCCCCAGCCTCTTCCATAGAGTTCTTCAAAAGTGTCCTACAAACTTTGTGTCTCTGTCTGAGACTATGCTCCTGTGCAACCCGTGCAGTCTTACAACTTCCCTGAAAAACAAATTGGCTATGTGTGTAACATCGCTTGTTTTCTGACATGGTACGAAATGTGCCATCTTGAAAAATCTATCTACCACAACAAATATGGAATCACTTTCCTTCTGGGTTCTAGGTAATCCCAATATAAAATCCATACTAACTGCATCCCAAGGCCTTTCTGGAATAGGAAATGGCTGATACAAACCAATGTCTTGTTGTCTCCCTTTTGCATACTGGCAAATTTTGCATCTGTCTACAAATTTCTTCAGGTCTGCCCTCATACATGGCCAATAGTACGAATTGTTCAGTTGTGCAAACGTTTTGTCATGGCCGAAATGTCCGACTAGACCTCCACTATGTTTTTCTTTCAACAGATTATCTCTCATCAAGCATCTTGGCATGCACAATTGGCTTCCCTTGGACAATAATCCATCCTGGATTAAATATTTTGTTCATGGGCTTCTATCCCCCAACAAATGATACTCACATGCCTCATAAGCCTCCTTAAAATATGGATCTTCTTGGTACATTTCCTTAAGGTGTTCAAACCCTAAGGTCTTCACTTGGAATTCTTGTATAATCAAACTCCTCCTGCTCAAAGCATCTGCAACTTTGTTAGCACTTCCAGAGATATGTTTAATGACAAAAGTAAAATTCTGCATGAATTCTACCCACTTAGCATGCCTCTGATTCAACTTTTCTTGCCTAGTAATAAATTGTAAAGCTTGATTATCACTATAAAAGACAAACTCCTTTGGAATTAGATAGTGCCTCCACTTTTTCAAAGCTTGAATCACTGCATAAAAGTCTTTGTCATATGTGGAATACTTTTTCTTGGTGTCATTCAATTTTTCACTGAAATAAGCAATTGGCTTATTATCTTGACTCAAGACTGCTCCAATAGCTACTCCACTTGCATCACATCTTACCTGAAATGTTTTCCCAAAATCTGGTAAGACCAGAATTGGTTGTCCTGTGATCTTCTTCTTCAACACTCTGAAGCTTTTTTCAGCCTCTTCTATCCAATTAAAAGACTTGTGTTCTTCTTCACAGTATCCAGTATGGGCGTACATATACCACTAAAATTTTTGATAAATTTCCTATAAAAACTTGCTAACCCATGAAAGCTTCGCACCTCAAATATGCTCCTTGGTGATGGTCATTCTTTGATTGCTCTCACCTTCTCTAGATCCATCTTCAATTCATTTGAAGAGATCACAAAACCCAAGTATACGAGTTTTGTCTTCTTAAAAGGGCTTTTCTTTAAGTTTATCAGCAACTTCTCTTGTTGCAATCTCCTCATCACTAATATCACGTGTTTTAAATGTTCTTCCTCTGTTTTACTGAAGATTAGTATATCATCCAGATATACAATTACAAACTTACCTATGATGTCTTTCAACACTTCATTCATCAACCTCATAAATGTGCTTGGGGCATTTGTCAATCCAAATGGCATGACTATCCATTCAAACAAACCTTCATTTGTCTTGAATGTTGTCTTCCATTCATCTCCCTCTCTCATTCTTATCTGATGATATCCACTCTTCAAGTCTATTTTTGAAAATAGCTTGCTCCACTCAAGCAATCCATCAAATCATCCATTCTTGGCAAAGGGAATCTATACCTGATGGTGATCTTGTTGATGGCTCTAGAATCTGTACACATTCTCCATCCTCCATCCTTCTTTGGACTCAACACAGTTGGTACTACGCATGGGATTAGACTTTCCCTGACTACACCTCTATCCAACTACTCCTGGACTTGAGTCTTGACTTCTTCATTCTCTTGAGGTGTCAACCTATATGCTGCTTTGTTTGGCAAACTAACTCCTGGAATAAGGTCAATGTGATGGTTGATACTCCTAATGGGTGGCAATGAGTGTGGTAACTCATCCACTATTATATCAGCAAAATTCTCTAACAATTCCTGGATCTCTTCAGATAATTCATCTATAGAAGTATTTGTAAGGACAACCCTTGGCTTCCTAACTACTGCAAACTGCATTTCTTGTTCCTTCTTGACCTCATTCAAGAGTTCCTTCCCACTCATGAGAAGTATACTTGAACTAGCCCCCTTCTTTGGCTCCTTGTCTTCTATTGGCAGCAACATGTGTGTTCTACCATTCTTCTCTAGGGTGTAAGTATTTTTTCTCCCATCATGAATGACATTTCTATCAAATTGCCATGGTCTTCCCAACAAGATATGACAAATGTCCATAGGAATTACATCACACAAAATCTCATCTTTATAACCTCCTATTTTAAATTCAACTTTGCATTGTTGACTTACCAATGGTTGATGTCCTTTTTGCAACCATGATACCTTGTACGGATTTGCGTGTGCAGTTGTCTCCAACTCCATTTTCTCCACCATCTCTGTGGATACTAGATTATCAGTGCTCCCACTATCTATAATCATCTTGCAAACTTTGTCCTTTGTTTTGCAAGCAGTCCTAAACAAATTTGTTCCTTGAACTGGTTCTTCTGCCTCCTTCTCTGGCTTTAGAAGAACTTTCCTCATCATAACGTTTCTTCCTCCTTCTGCTGCTTCTGCTTCCACCTTCTTCTGAGCTTCGGAAATGTGTGCTTCTCCTCCTTCTTTCTTTCTCTCGGGGCATTCCCAAGACATATGCCATGTCTTTCCACAGGCATAACATCTGACTTCAACTCCTCTACCTCTTCCTCTTCCTCGAAGAAAAGAGTTTCTTCTTTCGTGTTGTCCTTCCTTAGAACTTCCCCCTAATGCTTGAATTTCCTCCCCTGTTTCGCTGGCTTTGTTTTCTGGCCAACTTCTCTTCAGCTTTCGAGGCTACTTGATAAGCATCCTCGATTGTGCCAATAGACATCATGTTGATCTCCTCTTGTATCTCATATCTCAACCCATTTATATACCTAGTTGTTTTTTCATCGTCATTTTCTTTCTGTCCAACCCTGATGTTCAGTGTATAGAATTCTTCAGTGTATTCTTTCACTGATAAGCTTTTTTGTCTCAGGTTTTGTAACTTTCTTAACAGATTTATCTGATAGTCTTTAGGGATGAATTTTGCTTTCAGCTTAGCTACCATCCTGTCCCAACTTTTGATTTTTTGCTTACCTTTGCATCTGCGATCAGCCTATAGTTCATCCCACCATAACGCTGCATGACCTTTCAAACTGGTTATTGCATGCTTCACTTTCTTTTCTTCTTCAATTTCTTCATAATCGAAGTATTTATCCATAGCATGTACCCAATCTAACAATTCTTCAACTTCCAAATTGCCTTCATACATCGAGACTTCTACTTTTGCTCTGGCTCCTATTCTCGAAACAACTCTTAGCAGTCTTTCTTCCGCAGGTTCTCCTTCTACAACTCCTCCTTTTGCCTCTTCACTTTCAGGTTCGTTGACGTCACCAGCATCTGGTGCTCTCCTCTGCGTTGTTTCCATGGCGTCCAATCTCATTCTGAGTCGCCTCATTTCTTCTTCCATTTCTGGATTCGCTCTATGTCTTCTAGGTGGCATGATTCCACTGCTTTGATTTCCTTTTCTCTGACTTGATGCTATCAAACAGAACTCCTTCACCTTTGCCTGCTATCTACAAGCAAAGTCACGCTTTAATACCACTTGATGGTATCAAACTTTCTCCTCTCTCTCCTTTGTTTGTTGTCTGCAAACAAAATTTCAGCTCTAATACCACTTGATGCCAACCCCCCTACTCTCCTTCGGGGTTGCGCGATGTCCCGGTCTAGGATCGATCGACTTCAGGAGCTGAATCAGCTCAGGCTCGTACTGAACCTCTTCTATCTTCCCCACAGGTCAAAGTCCTTATTCTCGGGTGCAAAATCCCCTTTTCGAGAGTTTCTGAGTACCTGCAAAGTCCTCCATGTGACCCTGATAAAAAATTGTGGGCTTAAGTCTTTGTTCCCCGCGTACTTAGGGACCTCGGTCTTCCGGTGTTCTCGACACACCTGACTCCAAATCCGTTGAACTCTGAGCTCGCGAACACACACAGACCAGATCTACAATCCACGTTCCTTTCTCAACCAACGGCTAAGATTTACGCTTCTTGTCCTTTTCTGGAGCTTCGGGCGACTTTTGGTCAATAGCCTCTCCTCGCCATTCTTCCGTAGTATCCAACTTTCAGATCTCCAGATCTATCAACACGTGTCCATTGTAACTCAATGGTCACGATGAACTCCGGCTCTTTGGGCTTCGAGAGTTCTTTCTTCCTCTTTGCGACTTTCCTTCGGGGTGCCTTTTCTTCGAAGTATCAGATCTATCGACACGTGTCGTTGGAGACGAACAGCCTAGATCTGCTTCAGCAATTCGGAACTTCGGCAGTTCGCACTTCATGCCACTACTCACCAAGCTTCCCCTCCGAAGTACTCCTCTTCCGACGTAACTAATCTTCCACCACACATCCTCTTGACCCAACGGTCAGAATTTTCTAAGCTTTTCGGGCTTTGGCAACTTTTGATGCTGCGCTACCGTTTCCTCTCGGATAGCTTCTTCTCCGAAACGAACGATATGTTGACACGTATCCTCCTCTGGATCTATGATCCAGATGGACTTCAGGCTTCGTAACTTCGGGAGTTTTGACTACTTCACAAACGAAAACCTCTGAACATGCGAAGTCCGAAGGACTTCAATATGTAATCTCCTTGCACCTTCTCGAAATCTAACGGCTATCAGTGACTCCCTCCGAAGGGATCTTAACCGTCGATCCGCGAACTTCAACAGATTTCTCCCTTTCTATTGAATCTTTGTCGCTATCTCTCTTGAGCTTGATTCCTCTGAAGGTTTCGACCTCCGACGCACTCCTTGCGATCCTGGAATCCTTGACAAAGTTCAGACTTAGAGATTTCTTCAAAATAAATCTTATTACTCACTCCTTGCCCTTCACAATCCTGATCTTTCGACACTTAGTCGATTCTTGACCAAGTGCACTGCTTGCAATACTCGGTCTAAGTTTCCCGTTATCCCTTCTGAGCTTCTCTGGGTCAAAACTAGACTCTGTCGACGCACTCCTTGCATCAGAGCTCTCAGAAGAGAAACAATTGAAACTTATCTAATACTTAATAATTCCATATACTCAACTATGAACAACATACATAAGCATAATGAAATAAACATACAGAGAACATATCATTCATTCAAATACACACTGAAATGAACATTGGCCAAGCATTTGGATCAATTTCTATCTGTTATATTCATTCATGAAGTATTTACATAAGTAACACAATTCTTCACTGTCTCCAAACTCTCTATGTCTAACTGCTACATCTAACACTTCTCACTCCTACAATCCTCTCATTCTGTCATACAACACAATACAAAAAACCTATCTATGGAGTGGCTTCTCGAGCTCTTCTCCATCCTATCTGAATTCTATCCCATCGTTGTTCTAGCGGTTACCTACTTAGTCCTATTACAATGTATGTGAGTTATTAACATATAAGAGTTGACACTCTATATCTGTAACACATTAAAGTCGTGTAAGAAATTACAACATCCCCCCATTCTCAGGCGATGATCCGATTTATAAACAAAGTATTTTAAAAACGATATTTCCAAAATATCTCAACAACCCGCTCATGTCTCGGTTTAATGCCGATTTGAAATTTAGGTACGCTGAGGTGTTGAATTCTGCCTCCACACTCAGCCTCCTTGGCTTTGATGGTGATGCTCCTGCATCAGGAAGGCTCTGATTCAATGATGTTGCTCATCAGTGCCACATAGCTAGAAAAGATGTGTGGTTTCTGGAAGTGAGGCAAAATCTGTATCCCAGTCCTTCTGACTAGCTGCCTTCTCTATCACTGCAGCAAGATCTATCGAGACAAGGGAATCCTCCCAGGAGATCTCACATCTCCTTGAAGCCTCTAAAGCTTTGATCTAGCCTCCTCAACTCATGGCATCTGTCTGTCAGTCCTGGAAGACTTCTCTCTCCCCTATCAAAATCTGAGAAGGAATACTTTATGAATGAAAGTCTTTAAGCCACTGACTCTCTCTGAGATCAGGCTCACTTTGAATCTGCATGTTGCCTCTGAAGCTTGACTCCCTCTGAGTCTATACGATCTCCAAAGCCACCTGCTTCCGTTGCATCTGTTGACTTCTTCTAAAGTCTGATCTCCTATGGACAGTGTTGGGAGGTTGCTCCTCCCTACTGGATCTTAAGGGTTGACTCCCTCTGAAATCTAGCTCCTTCTGAGCTGGTACTTGGTGGCGCCACCAGCCTCACCACTGGTGGAGTCATCTGCTTCTCTTCATAGTATGGCTTATCGATGCCATGTATCTGTATGAGAACATGCTTGTTTATTGCATCGTTTCTAGGTAGGCCCCTCTGGCACTACTGACTCTTCCCGATGATCTGAAGAGTGGTCAAATTAACTGTACGGTCATCTTTGGAGCCTTCTACTCCTCGCAGTCAACCTCCATAAGAGATACTCTTCTGTTGAAATATTGTAACTTCGAAGAATATTCTAACTGAGAGAGATTTGAATAATATTATTATATTATATTTAATTAGGCCCTATTGTGCCTTAGTAAAAGTCGGCCCTATTGTGCCTTGACAGTTAAATGTAAATTAAGAGGGTAAAGTGACAGGTCGGCCCAGACCTAATTATAGGCTGGCCAGAGCACTATTTATAAGAGAGGCCAATGCCTCATTTGGACACACTCACCAACCAGCTCTGCAATGATCAAGTCTTGGAAACTGTTGCAATTGGGGGTGACGTCAAGGAGGGTTTCTTGTCTATCTCTTGGTATTTCTTGGTCAAGTGGTGCACTACTCTTCCTAGTGAAGGAGCAGAGGAGGATCTTTTGTTCGGTCTTTGGTCTATCTATTTTGAGGAAGATTTTGCTAGGTTTTCTCCCCCATGAGGGTTTCCCAGGATAATCTGTGTGTCTCTATTGTTTCTGTGATTGTCTCTCTTTCAGTGACATTATTTATGCAACTAATGTGCTAAATGATTGTAATAAAGAAGAAGAACCATAATTGCTAGTTGTATAAGTAAAACTTCAACATGGTATCAGAGCAGGCCTGAAAGAGACCAATTCACAGCTTATAAAGAAGTAGCTAGCCTCAGCGCACCCTCTCCCAAATTCAGTTTTCAATGTTGCACTTGCTGAAGAATTAGGGTTTATGTATAAGCCCTAAGAGTGATGTTTTTACTTTTGTTGGAGGACGTGTGTGAAACCAAGACCATCTAGGAACTCGCGCTAGGAGGGCGCATCTAGTCCCTAGATCAGAATTCTGAAATTCGAAACTTGAAAAATTAGGGTTTCCTCATAAAACCCAAAGTTACAATTGTAGTTGCAGTATCAGTTGTAATTGCAATGTCAGTGCCTTCGTGCCAGTTCCTTCATGCCAGTTGCAGTGCCAGCACCAGCTGAAGTACCAGTTGCAATGAAAGTTTTTGTGAAGTGTTGGGACTGATTTTTATTGTCCTATTCCGCCTTACCCTAGCAAATCTCCAGCTACCTTTAAATTCCAAGTTGCAGCACCTTTGAAGTTTTAAAGGTTTGTTATTTATGGTCGTTGCTTCTGGATGGTGCCACTACCTGCAGATATTGTCAAAGGTATGTACTTACATATGTTTAAACTGTATCATTATTTTAAAAGGTTATTTGCAGAAGAAAGGATCTTTTGTCTAAACAACAATCATTGATCCATAGGGATTTCAAATCCAACACATACAAAGGAACTATGCACCCCAGGTTTGATTACTTCGATATGCCTCTACTTGTTATGGCATTATTGTAATATTATGAATATCCAGGTTGCATTTTGATTTGTTGAAGTTATCATACTAACCATTGGTCAAAATTAAAGTCAGTATTAGATTGATTAAAGTTGAGATTATAGAGTTTATTCCCTAACTCAGATTTCTGTCAAGATAGCATATTGTCTTAGAACAAAGGACAAGTTGAAGAAAATACTTGTCATCTTGAATGAAGGAGACTTGGAAGAAAAACAACACACTCATTCTTGAGGACAAGACTCCAGGTTCCAAGCTTATCAATTAAATTGATAAGATTCAAATTTACACATGTCAAGTTTGATAACTGCCTCATTACAAGTAAACACTATAGTTGTGATAGCAATCTTTGAAAAGTTTTATACTTGGTAGCATGTGTGCATTATTGAGATAAATGCTTATTGTAATCATCTACCAGATATAACTAACATCTCCTCTAGGAGAAACTTCTTGTTTTGGTTCCAGGTTACCATGGAGGAATGATTGATCACAACACTAGAAGAGTATTTTTCTCATTCCTTATTATTGTATTTCTTACTTTTTACCCTTGTTACAGGCAGGTCACAAGTGATAGCTCTGAAGGAGCTACTGTGACAATCGTTCTCGCTATTGTTTTTATCATTATTATAAAGAGTATTACTCTTGTATGTTGTTTCTCCCTTGTTGTTCTTGTTTCGGGCAGGTCACAAGTGATAACCCTGAAGGAGCTATAGTGATGGTTGCAAGAGGCAACATATTAGATGAGACATGAAGCAAACTATCCAAGTTGTATATATGACCGTATACATCCATGTACCAAAGAAGATGAAGAAGAAGCTACTTTTGAGATACAGAGTATCTCATATGGAGATTGATTGTAAGGAGCAGAAGGCTCCAAAGATGACCGAACATTAGAATAGAACTCACAGTAGACTTGGTCAGTGGATAATGAAGCCACCTTGATAGGAAGTAGAATTCATTTGAAGTCTGACTCAACTTTTCATATTAAGACTTTGTATTCAAAACCAAGTATATCCTGTAGAGACTCCGAAGATTTTACTCAAAAGAAATCAAGGCTCAAAGGGAGCAGGTATGACAATCCCTATATTTGAGATTGAGTTATCTCTAGTGCCAGTTGGTGCAGTACATGAGTCGGGCCATGGAGACATGACTATAGCAGATAGAGTTACCTCCATGAAAGAAGAAGAGCTATTTTCAGTATCAGTTATTGAGCCACTCTCAGTTTCAGATGAAGTTGTTGTCGTGATAGAGTAGAGGAGCTACTCTCAAAATGCAGCAGTTACAGTGGGAATGGAGTTGTCATTCTCAACTTCAGAGCAGTTGCATGTGCAGAGTCCCAGTCCCAGAAGAATAGTTGCAGAGAGAGTAAAGGACATACTCTCAGGCAGAGAGACAGATAGTTCTTTGCAGAAAGCACATAGAGCTAGATACATCAACATCTATCAACCAAGACCCCAACACTTAGATACTTGCACTATGTGATGTACTCATATTGTATCAGTTGTTTGTGATGGTTTTTTGTTCAGGAACACCAAGCACTATGTCTCCTGACAAGCTTAGCATCCAAGTAAGTTCAAGACGATATTCCAAGCCTCTCATATAGTGCCCCAAGAGCATGCACCAAAATAGGAGTCGTGCAAGATAATCACAAGTTACAGATACCAATGGTTGAAACTGGAGAGAAGCATTTTCAATTATTTCAGCACTGTCCTCATCCCAGGATCTTCTAACACTGGCAGATCTATTTTCAAATTGAGGTGGTGCCTTTGAATGCATTTTAGGAGACAGTGTTGCAAGAAGTCCATGTATAACACGTTGAATTACCTCTTGAACTTCAGAAGAGGTAGGCTCTGAGAGTTCGGCCACCTTTTCAGGCTCTAAGGACCTCAAGTAATCCAATAAGTCATTATTTTCCTCCCCAGCTAAATTTTGCATCTGCAGTGCTGCATTTTGTAGTGTGTACCCAGTCATCATGGAAGAAACCAGGAGCCTTGAAAGAGGCTCCTAGAAATAAGCAGGAATAACTCTACCTCCCAATACATTAGCAAGTATAATAGATAAGTAGGAATTATATATTCCAACACTCTCCCTTAATGACTACTTATCTAAATAATTCCAACACTCTCCTTTAATGACTACTTATCTAAATATCTATTTGGTCATATCTGCAGGCTTCCTCTTGTACCTCAAAAGATCCGACATGACGCCCATATAAAGAGAGAAATCCATCTACCCAAATACATAATAATAACAAACGGCCAATTTTATAGGAATCATTTTTACCTACATGGTTCATTCAACCATTCTTCCTCATAGCTCCCCTTCATCACATCATCATCAACTAATTTTATTCTCTACCCATAACCGCGTTGGGTTTTTCTAGATTACCCTCAACCATGCACTAAGTTTTCTAACATTACCTGTAACCATGTTCGATTTTCTGACAATTTCAAACCATGCACGTTTCTGATGGTTCTAACCATGTTTTACATAGTGGTTTCTAGATTACTACAAACTTTTCACATTAGGGGGTGTACAATGGCTCAGGTACATAGAATTTCTAGGACCACTACATCAAAATATCATAGTCTTGCTTTCAATTACATGTCTCACAAACAATATAACTATGCACACCTTCAAACCAAAAATATCAGTAACAATACTTGTAAAACCATAACTCAATCACACTTCTCACAATCAACACTCTATGAGTCCAACGGAATACACGCAGACACCTCACTTCATTTCGTTATAACACCTCCATGTAATGGCGCGAGCAACAACAAACTCCAACAATAAAAGAAATGAGTCCTCTGCAATGTCATGGACAAGGATTTGTCACATGCCCTTCAACCTCGCCCTCTCCCCTAGGGTCGAACATCTTGTCGCCTTCCTGGAGCTCCTCATGGAAAGAAAACATTGTTTTCCACGATCTTCTTAGATCGCCACGTCCATCTACACATAACTAAAATCTAAAATGTAGTCGCATCCTCCGGTCTCACCGTCATTCCGAAAACCTCAATTTGCAACATTCATTTTCCAAATCATCACAAACTAAAGAAATCGTGCTCTTAATTTCGCTTGTAAACCGCTCGTGATGCCTTTAAAAAGAAATATACCAACATGAAAATAATAAGAAATGGAGAGAGTATGAGCATTCCAAAACCAACAGCTATAAGCCTCTTCCTCATCAACATAGGGTTTTTGATGAAATCCATTCGGATAGAAAAATTCTTGTCAAACATTTTGTGCAATATACACCAGTTCAAGGTCCATTCTAGTGTCTTTGTGAACATCAAGTGATTCTCAGTTCCATTGGCTTCATGAACCACAAGACCTACACCAGGAGCCCACCGAGGAATCAGCATCGAAAGCACACCCTTGTTCAACATCCCAATTAAGAAATTATCTTTGCGCATGATACACATCACAACATCATGAGCTGAAAGATCCTTGACAACACAAAGTCACAAGCTACTCTGACCTGCCGGACCAGCTCCTCCATTCGCCCTGGCCGATTTGACAACATCGTCCCCGCCTTCTCTGTACTCTTCCTTTCACCTCATCCACAGCGGCTTTCTCCTCCAGTCGGGTCTCTATGTGTTGCGGATCATCAATGAGGTATCAAATGTTTCTCCATGCAAGCGCCTTCTACTGAGATTGAAGACTTCCATCAACAGAAGGGAGACTTCAAGTGTACACCACGGATCCCATCAATTGAAGAACGAAAGGGAGCCTCTTTCAAGGGTCCTAGTTTCTTCCATGATGACTGGGTACACACTACAAAATGCAGCACTGCAGATGCAAAATTTAGTTGGGGAGGAAAAGAATGACTTATTGGATTACTTGAGGTCCTTAGAGCCTGAAAAGGTGGTCGAACTCTCAGAGCCTACCTCTTCTGAAGTTCAAGAGGTAATTTGATCTGTGTGGATGTCAAGTACACCCAATTCCAACTGGCTCAAACAGTTTCTAGCAATTTTGGTAATTTACCATTTTTAGCGATTTTGTCTTGAAATTCTCGGGCCATTTTGAGGCCCTAATCAATTTTTTTTGGCTGTTGTTCGCAAAATAGCATCTAATAATGTTATTTTGTCTCGAGTTGTAGGCCCTGGATAGATCTTTCCAACGAGCAATCATACGACTAAAACGAAGATAGTATGCAAAAATTAATAATCAATTTTAGAAGGTTGATGCACCAATCCACCCAACAAATTCCACATGACTTTACGCTTCATCTCCCGTGGTTAGGTTTTGACAAATCTAGGACTTTTGGCATTCCCCGCTATTGTAAAAGGGCCTTCGTGAGCCTCATTGTAATGATCTTCTGCGAATGCGAGTAGCTACATCTCTCAAAGATAAGCCGCCACCATTCTAAATTTAGGGGTCTTTCACTAGATTTCTTTTTACGCTCTATACATTTCTCTCACAATAAACCGTATTATCAGAGATATCCTTGTTTATATTGCGTCTCCGATACATTTATGTTATAATAAAGAAATGTACGTAGATATTGCGTAAATGTATCATCTCCTCAGACTGTATACCTCCCCCATGTCAAACATTGGTGGAACTGAGCAGAGTTCCACAGAGGAGTCCGGAATATACCACTGTTTCAATTTTGGGATTTTTTTTATGGAGTGAAGGAACAAGACTACCCCTCGTTGGAAACTATGAGGACCAAAACATGATATGGACCACACCGCAAGTAAGAGAGGGGCTAATCAGCCCGGAGTTCACCACGTTTCCATACCTATACCGAATGCAAGATCTCTAATCCAAGATTGGTTCCTGAATACCCCGGGCTCTGCCACACAAATACATCCAAATGGATTTTGACATCTCATCACTGCCGCTTATCGATATGTTGTTAAAATCGGACAGAAATTTAAGCACCAAAACAAAACGGGAGTTCGGTCCGTAAATCCAATAAATTAAACCAAAGTATGACAAAGATCTACCTAACAAACAGCTCAAAACCACCCAAGCTATAGGAAAAGAAGGGTCACGAAGACAAAGAAGGACACCGAAAATGATGCGATTTCCACAAAATCCGCTCGCACAACACCGATGAATGTCGCCAAAACAAATATTGGGTGGCCGAGATCAAAGACAAGGAGTCAACCCTCGATCTTGAACTGGACAGAAAATAATGGAAAATGATAGATCATCGATGCACACCCCACCGCTATTGTCGCGACCGCAAAAAAATCAACTGTAATAATCACCGTGATCCTAAGAGGGGGAGCTCCTTTTTTCATTCATATATGTGAGTGAAGGGGACCCCAATGCATTTTACTGTTGATAGCGGAACCCAGAAGAACCTCACCTCACAGGTCGCCAAACAGCTTGGGATTGTTGACAACACCACACCAAGAACCATACACAAGACGGTGGTTTCACTAAGATCTAGATCTTTGTGTCGGGCCTAGCAAGGTCGTATTGTCATACTCATATCCAGAAATCCCTTCTGCGATGAGAGGTATTATGTGATGTTGCTCCAATCGATGTTTGTGATGTTCTCTGGGCCAAACATATATGTGGGAAACGCCATGCTATCGACAGTCTCACTCGAGTGTCATTGTTATTCTTGGGGGTCATCTCTATAAGAAACCAGAGGTAGTTCCAACCATCGCCCCACCTAAAAAAGGCCGCAAGGTAGTATCTCATACTACAAAATTCATCTTCTCCACAACTGCTCAAAGGGTGAATGTAAGAATACCGCGACTCCACCACGGCTTCTGCTAACCTTCTATCCAATGTACAAGTCGACAAGGTTGTAGCAGCATCTAAGATTCTTCAAGCATTACCGGCCATCTAAAATAGTCGTGACTCGTTAAAAGGTCCAAACCTTCCAGCCCAAGGTTCGTGATAGCCTTCAACAAGCTGGGCAATGCCACTTCTCCAGCGCGTATCACCAAGATTCAGATTCAAAGAACGCTTCCCCTCTCCCCTTCAAGAACTCAACGAATGGAGACCATTACTCTAAGGAGGGGAGGATTGATCCGTGTGGATATCGATGGCCACCCACCTTCTCCAACCGCCCCAAAACATGCTTCGCAATTTTGGTAATTTACTATTTTAGCGCTGTCCTCGAACTCCTAGGCTTTAAATATTGGCGGCCACCCACCTTCTCCAACTGCCCAAAACATGCTCGCAATTTTGGTAATTTACTATTTCAGTGCTGTCCTGAACTTCCTAGGCCATTTTGAGGCCCTCTAAACGACAGTTTTTGTGGTTCTAAAATAACATCCAATGATGCTATTTTGTCTCGAGCAATACAAGCCTCTTAAAGATCTTTCCAACGAGCTATCATACACCTAAACCAGATCGTGATGCAAAAGTTACCACCCCGAAGTTGATGCAACTAACCACCCAAACCAACCACATGACTTTTGCATGCCCATCTCTCGTGGTTAGGTTTTGGATGTCTAGGACTTTACACCCCGCTATTGTAAAAGGGCCTTGTGAGCCTCATTGTAATGATCTTCTTCAGTAATGAAGTAGTCAGCCACATCTCTTTCTCAGATAAGCTCCACCATTCTACAGAAGTCTTTCACTCAGATTTTTTAGCCTCTGCATTTCTCTCGACATTAGAAATCGTAGGCCATCAGATAACTGTTTATGGTTGGCGCCTCTCGACATATTTCTCATATATTATTGAATATCCGCAATATCTCCTGCATATTTCTTTATTATATCTCCTATTTTGTGTCAAAATAATCCGTGATCATAATTCCAACGTGTTATACATGGACTCTGCAACATCAGTTCTAAAATGTACTAAAGGCACCACCAATTTGAAAAATGGATCCGCCAAGCAGCAAAGATCCTGGATGAGGATGTTGTCAGTTAATGGTAACAAGCTTTCCAAGCCAACCATTGGTATCTATAACTCGTGATTATCTTGCACGACTCCTATTTTGGTGCATGCTCTTGGGACACTATATGAGAGGCTTGGAATATCGTCTTGAACTTACTTGGATGCTAAGCTTGTCAGGAGACATAGTGCTTGGTGTTCCTGAACAAAAAACCATCACAAACAACTGATACAGTATGAGTACATCCATAGATTTAGGATTTTATACAACACTATCCAGTAAATAAATATGCGAGGTAGAAAAAATTATTTATTGTGGTCTTTGATGTGTTCATTGTCTAGTATATGTTTCATTTTGAGTTTAGATTGACTTTTCTTTTCCGTTATTGTTGCAGTGATTTTTTATTTGATTGTGTAAATCTGAACTGGATGTACTTCCTCGATGTTCATGATAAAATGGGAGAATAGAGGATATGAACAAATATTCTATTACATCAATATCAATACAATGGACTCTATTATATAGAGGTACAAAGTTGTTATCGATCTAACTTATTCTAAAGATATCTAGAGAGGTTGAGAGAATATCTCAACACACACCGTTAGTGACCTCACAAATCACTTAGAGATTAACTCTCACCTCTCAATACATTAGCAAGTATAATAGTTAAGTAGGAATTATATATTCCAACACTCTTTCTTAATGACTAAAATATCTATGTGGTCACATTCGCAGTAAGCCTCCTTTGTACCGCAGATCCTGATTATCGACGCCCCGTCCATATAAAGAGAAATCCATCTACCGGAATACATGGGTCATCAGCCGCTGTAACCGCCAGTTCTATAGGAATCCTTTTCAGCTACATGGTTCATTCAACCATTCTTCCTCATAGCTCCCCCTTCATCACATCATCATCAAAGTCTGTGCAAGGGTTAGATACTTGGGATCCAACACTCCTGCACTATTTACCACGATGTGGAGCGGCCCAAACATCTGCTCGGTCGTGTCGAATAGTTGGGCAACCTGCGAAGGCTCGACGACATTGGCTTTGCAGGCAATTGCCCTCACACCACCCGAAGAAGAAGACTTGGATGCGACTTCTTCTACAGAGTGTTGACTGTGGGAGTAATGGACGACCACTTTTGCTCCCTTCTCTGCCAAGTGGAGGGCGACCTCCCTATTGATCCCCCCCAGTCGCACCTATAACAATGGTTGCCCTGCCTCCCAAAGAAATTCATCCCAAGCATGAAACAATATGAGGCTATTCAACATTGTGCTTCTTAACATTCTTGGGTGTGTAACCTTTGCCTAGCACCCAAATACTACCAAACTCTGGAAAAGATTTATCAATGTGTACAAAGACAATTTAATATATTGGATAGTGCTTTGGTAAACAAGAGATGTTAGCCATCTACAAATCTGAAACGGTGTTTTGTGTGCAAAATAATTTGGTACCACAACAGTACATACCAGATTTGTTGGAAATGCTCACACCTTGTCAAATGATGTATTCTTGTTTAAAGGAAAGATGGTTTCCGGTTCCTAATGACCAACACCCAATCTAATAAAGAAGTGAATGGTGTGGAAATAAAATGTTCTTCAAGAAGTTGGAATGAAAGGCCTGGTGCAGTGGTCTCCATGTAAGGGCAAACTCCTCATTGTGCTATGTCAAATGCATAGAAATGCTCCATCCTCATAAAAATTTGATAAGAATGACCATGAGCACCAATGTGGGACAACAATGTACTATTTTAAGCAGTCAAGACTTGAAGATGACTACAATGACTGTCGTAGGCATTGGGCAGCAAGAAAACTGGTAGCAAGGGTCATTATCCCTAATACAGGAACCCCTTATTTCTTTGAAGGACCATTTTCACTGGTACGAGAGCCCAGAAGATTTCTTATTGTATTTGAGCCATTTTCCCTAGTACAAGAGCCCGGAAGATGTCTTATTGTATTTGAGCCATTTTCCCTAGTACAAGAGCCCGGAAGATGTCTTATTGTATTTGAGCCACTTTCTCTGGTACAGGTGCTCAATAATGTTATGCATGTCATCAATATTGCTAGTGTGCAAGCAATGAAAGAGAAAAGGAGATCGGTCCCCTTGATCTTCTCTCTTTCTGGTGCAGTCTCCAAAAGAGGGACCTGGTTAGTGGACAGTGAGACCACATACCAGACTAGAGTCAAAGCATTGTGCAAACAACAAGAGGGAGCCAGTGGGCTCATGTAAAGAAGCAGACATGGAGGGAAAGACCTTCCAACATGATGTCAAGGAGAGACATTGCCAGACATGATGCTCAGAGACAGGAAGTATTTAGGAGTAGTATACCTCCAAGATGGGATCATACCAGATAGCAAAGACAAATCCAATGTATGTAGAGGCACTCCCAGAGAGGGAGGCGGTACTACATCCAGAGGGAGCAGAGATTAAGTTACCTCCAAAGAAGGAGGAAGAGCTACCTTCAGTGTCAAAGGAAGCAGAGACAGAGGAGGAGTCACCTCCAGCTCCAGAGGGAGCAGTTATTGAGCCACTCTTCGTTCCAGATAGAGCCGCTAAAGAGGAAGCAATTGCAGAGAGAGAGTGGAGGAGCCAGTTCCACAAAGAGCAGCCCCAGAGGAGGGCAGTTGCTGATAGAGAAGAGAAGTTACTCTCAGTCTCAGTGTTTAGCAGTTACAGAGTCCCAGAGGGATAATTTGTAGTGACTTCCAAGTGGATCTATAAGATCAAACACACAGCTAACGAGAGCATCGAGAAGCACAAAGCGAGATTTGTTGCTAGAGGATTCTCTCAGGTGGAGGGAATAGATTATAAGGAGACATTTGCTCCTGTTGCTTGATACACTTCTATCCGGACGATTATTGCCCTTGTAGCATCCGTGGGTTGGAGACTACCTCAGATGGATGTGAGGACGGCCTTTCTCAATGGAGAGATTGAGGAAGAAGTATACATCAAGCAGCAAGATGGTTTCGTGATACATGAGAAGGAGTCTCATGTGTGTAGGTTGAAGAAGGCCCTGTGTGGACTCAAGCAGGAACCTCGAGCTTGGTATGCGAGGATTGATGGACACCTGATGAGTTTGGGCTTCAGCAAAAGTGTTGTTGATCCCAACATGTACTACAAGATTGTCAATGGTGAGTCCCTGATTTTGATCCTCTATGTTGATGATTTATTCCTCACCAGTATAGAGATCCTTATTGTTGAATGCAAGTATGTGTTGGCTTCGGAGTTTGAGATGAAGGAGCTTGGTATTGTTAGTGTCCTATAATAGGTTGATTGGGTCTTTAGTTTTAGTCCAAGATGTGATGTATGGTTGAGAGCAAAGTGACCAGAACCAGACTGGTCATTGAACCGGTCGACCCCAAAAACCGGAACCGAACCGGAACCGAGAAAAAACCGGTCACTAAAAATACATAAAATATTAAAATTTGGAAAAACAAATACATATTCATGTGCATCCATGTGAATCCAAACCATTATACACAAATTTGCAAAGTTTAAAAAAACAACCCTAAATTTTAAAAAAATGTGAATCCCAACCCTAAATTTTTAAAAAAATCTAAATTCCCCCTACCTTTTCAACCACGAGTCATCTTCACGGAACCGATCGGTTCATGCAAAAAAACTGGTTTCGTACGGAACCGGTCAGGGGCGGTTTGATGGGGCGATTCAGACTAGTGGGGACTCAGAACCGGTTGGACCGGCCGGTTTTACCAGTTCCGGTTCGGTTCTTGTAACATTGGTTGAGAGTCATGCCTTGGTCTTATAAAGACCATGGCATTCCTTGTCTTAGAGCATGAATGTTTTTTCATGAATCATGTGTGTGAAGGCTCAATTTCAATAAAATCTAGTCTTATACTAAAGTTTTGAGTCATGTATACAAGTCAACTTGTCAAAAGAGTCTGAAGTTGTGTTAAAATGGTTTAGAATGTCATGTCATGAGAAAGTCATGATTATAGTCATGTAAGTCATTAAAAGTCATGAATGGTTACTATTGTGATGTGTACAAACCTTCTCAAGTGATTGGATACTCCTCTTGCATATCATCAAATGACAGCTCGTTGTGCAAGTTATCAAATCATCCAAGGGTGCATTCAAAGATCATAAAGGTGGGTTTAATTGGTGTTTAGGCTCAAACTAAGTTCATTCTTCATATAAGTATCTTCGTTCATCGACTCGACTCATTTGCATTTAACAAATTCTAAAATATCGACACGCTGCGCAATTGATCCCACGCTACAAGTATTGTAGGTGTCATTTTTATAGTGAGATGGGGTCATCACAAACTATTTCAAAGTTCGGCACCATGTTTTTACATATCAAAATATCAGTGAGTGACTTCCAGATGCAATGCACAGGTCAAACAGGGAAAAAATGGTGAAATAGGGTTTTGTTGCGCAAAGTTTGCAGCAAGTGGAGACTGACAAGAAGGGCAAAGAGAAGTTTGATTTACTTGTACAAGTAGCAGAAGTTTGAGCCCCTGGAGTTGTCTTCACCAAATTTTTCCGTTTTGCCTTTTTGTCAATGAAGAGCGGGAAAACCCTAATTATCAAGCTACCATCAATACTTGAAGATTGCATTCATGTTGCATAGTGTTTTTTGATCAAGGGTTGATTGTGGTAGATGGTCATATCATTCATTTATTGTGTGTTGTTTTGAGACCCTTTGCATTTGGTCACAAGCAGAAAAATGCAGAATTTATAGTTGTGCAGCATGGCACGCTACGCAACTGTCCTAGTTATGCTTTGGGCAACAAAACGAGGTTTATCTCGTTATTTTTGAATTGGAACTCCAATCAGTTGGATGATGATGTAATAGCCACTGTGAATGCATCCAGCGAGATTAGGTTTATCAGTCAGAGATGTAGTTTGGCTTCATTTTTGCATTTTGAGGCACATTAGGGTTTTGAAGATTTGTGAAGCAAATGATGTTTCGAAGGAGGTTGAAGAGGTTCTCAAACACCTTATCATCATCATGAGGATTAAAATAATTTTCAGTCATCATTCAAAGACAAACAACTAAAGAAAAGGTGAAAAGGAAGTTGCACAGCAAATTCGTTGCGGAAAGTCTACAGGGCATGCTGCACAAATGATTGTTTTTGCAGTCAACTTGAAGCTCCATTTTTGACCAAATGGAAAGGAATCTTTGAAAAATGAAAGAGGTTTTTTTCAAGAACGAGCCCAATCACAAAAACCTCTTTCAGTTTTTACACAGGTGTCATGGTTTGGAAGATTTGAATAGATCTTTACAGCCTATTTTTCCAAATTTAAATATTTAATGATTTCCTGTTTTAGTCATTATCTTTGGGCACAAATTCCAAGAAGCTAGAGAGGAATTTTTGAAAACTAAAAGAGGTTTTTGTCAAGCACAGACCCAATAACAAAAAACTCTCATCTTTTACACAGCTATCATGATTTGGAATATATGAAATTATCTTTGAGGCCTATTTTCCAGAATTTCGCCAAGCCAGATTTGCTGACAAAGTTCTAAAATTTTTTGAAATTCGACTTAGTGGACCTCCAACTCAACAAGGTTGACCCCAAATTGATTTGGATAGTGAAGCTTGAATATTCTTCTCTCAAATCCCATGATTTGCTCTTCAGTTAGCCGATTTTAAGTGAGTCAAAGATAACATCCTAGATAATAGGATATGGACAGATTTTACAAATATTTTATCCCTGAAGCATTGTAACACCTCTCTATCTTTGGAAAATGATGGATTTCGACCCCCTTAGCTCTAGAATGATACCATGGCTTTATATTGTAATGAAAATGATAGCAGCAAGGGTTGGAGAGTGTGTGAGGAAGAGTTTTATTGAGTGCATATTGTAAACTGTTTTCTGAGATTAATACAAGTTGTTGGATCAAAAGTACCTGAAATTTAACTCCAGAGATACATGTGATTGTGTTTCTTTATGCATGTGCTTCTACAGTGTACGTGTTCTCATTGTCTTAATTCTTTCGTTTAAATGTCTTCTTCTTTGATGTTTAAGTGAAGTATATGTATCAGAATTCATCTGCAGATTGATGCTCTATTTCATGCATTTTATTTTGTGTTTTTGATATAATCACCTTC
>SNQJ01S0120487.1:28657-45159 GCA_010110895.2 Picea sitchensis | reverse complement strand
CCACCTTGACTTTGTCACTTTACTTTATCATTTAAATAATGATTTCTTCTTTTAGGTCACTTTTACTTCTTTGACCTTGGGGGCTTCAAGCCTTCATGTGGGGGTCCTTCATCTTCATAAGGCCATAACTCTCAAACCATGAGGAGTTATGTGACATTCCACATACCACCGAAAATGGCATGAAAAGAACTATCCATCTAGGATAGTTTCACCAATAATTTCCTTGATTTTCATCTCATTATTCCACATACAAGCATGGGTCCTCCAACCATTCTTCTAGGATAACTCAATCCGTAAAGCGTCTTCCTATGAGGTCTTTCACCATAAGGGGACCACTTTGGATTTCAGCCATTTGTGCACCTTATCAAGAATGATAAGAAAATAATGAGAGCAAGGGTCCTCCAACCATTCTTCTAGGATAACTCAATCCGCGAAGCGTCTTCCTGTGAGGGCTTTCACCATAAGGGGACCACTTTGGAGTTCATCCATTTGTGAACCTTATCAATCATGATAAGACAATAATAAGTCATCTATACATTTTTCCAAAAATGCATCATATACCAATGAAACCACAACGATCCATCTTCATCATGTATCAATGAAAACTCATTGATCCATCTTCATCATATCAATGACAACTCATTGATCCATGTTCATCATATCAATGAAAACTCATTGATCCATCTTCATCTATGCATTCTCATCAAGGAAAATACATATTATATTACATAAATCATCAATCAATCAATCCTTTGACATCAATCAATCCCTTGGCATCAATCAATGACATCAATCAATCAAACCATTGGAATCAATGACAACATGATCCAACATTTCCATCCTATGATTGCATCAGAGCAATTTCCTTGGCCAAAGAAGGAAAAAAAAATTGAAAATTGTTTTCTAGGGAAAAAAGAGGGAAACACACTTCAGGTTTAGATATGAAACTTTCTGAGCCAAATTTGGGAAAACTGTTGGAGTTACTTCACACACACCTAGGATTTATTTTTCCTAAGGTTTTTCCTTGTTTATTTGTCATAATTATTCATTATCCAGTCTCCTATATTTTAGGGGAGAATATTCCCTTTCAGTTGACACTTCAGTTTGACTAGTTGAGCTGAGTTTAGATGTTGCATTGGTTTTGTCACCATGCAACATTGGGATCATCACCATGATAATTAGACCTTGCCTTTGTATCATCACTAGACTGGCACATTACCCATGATTCCTTAAGTTAACTCCTCACTACTCTCTATTCATTCAGTTAACCGAAGACTAGTTGACTAGTTAACTCAACTAGGTGGCAGTTCACTCATGTAATTGCCTGAGAGACTAGACTAGGTGGAAGTTCACTCTTGTAACTGTTGGTGTGTGTCCATATCACTCTAGACCACCACTATGGAACATTTTTTCTCCTCCAGTGTGCATTCATTGAGTTATACAGAGTATATCATGTGTAAATTATTCATTATTGAAACGGTTAATGAGAATTCTTTCATTCTTTCTCTTCTTCTTCTTCTTTCTCCAATTCTCTCTGAAAATGTGTGTATTATTGTTTATATAGATATATTATGTGTAGGTTCAACATATTTACATGGTATCAGAGCTGAAGGAATGCTAAGAAAAAGCTACACCAAAAATTTTTGCAGGTACAAAAGATTGAAGACAACGGAAAGATGGATTTCCAAAAAGAATTCATTCTACACCTTACAACTATTTTGCATGGAAGGAGAAAATATCCATACATGTCTGAACCAAAGGGTTGTAAAGGTTAACCTTGAATACAGATACAGAACTGATATCATCCATAGAAAAATCCAAGTACTTAAATCGCATGGATGAGGCACTCGGAACAATTTGCAGTCGTATTTCTCTCGATCTCCTTTTTCACATATCTTCCTGTAAGACTCCCAATGAAGCCTGGACCACCTTGGAAGGGATATTTGGAAAATAGGATGAAATGAAGGGACACATGTTGGAGGTGGAGCTGCTCACATTGGATCCAAAAATCTTCGATAATATCCAATATTTCTTTACAAAATTCAAGGATTTACTGTCGCAACTCAAAGCTTGCGGGGTTGATAAATCCAAGGAGGAGAAACAAATGGTTCTCACCATTACCTCCAATATTTATCATGAATTATCTATATTCGTATCCACATTCCATTCTGTTAGATTCACCTCCAGAGCCACCAAGAAGATGCCTTCTCTTGAGGACTTTATTGAATCCCTAACACAAGAGCAAACCAAGCTCATCAACATGGGCACAATCAAAGGCCCAAGGGTGCATGCACTCACTATGCATGATGGCAGCCAAAAATATCAAAAATATAAAGATAAATATAAATGGAAATCTCATGCACATCCAAATAAGGAAGGGTACACAAAGCCCTTCATAGATGCCTCTGGTTCCAAAGGGGAAAAGGGAAGAAAATGGGAGAAATGCATGTACTATCACAAAGGATTCCATTCAGAATCTGCATGCATGAAAAAAAAAAATAGATATGATGTATAAAATACTTCAGAAAAACAACCTTAGACATTGCATCCCAGAGGGTGCCAAGAAGAAGAAGCCAGAAGATCTGAATTCCAAGAAAGGCAATTCTAGCCATGCCTTGATTTCCATCAACTCCTCTCTTGATGCTTGGATCGTAGATTCAGGAGAATCACATCACATGGTTGCCTCAAAATAAGTATATTCTTCTTTGGATGCATGCAAAGGTCCTCCTATTTTGATGGGGGACAACTCTTATGTCAAATTCATCGGTAAAGGAAGGATCAAACTCACTAACGAAAGCTTCAAGAATGTGTTGCACGTTCCCAAAATTTATATCAACCTTCTCTCCATGTATTAGATGAAGAATTCTGGAACCAGAAATAAAGTGACATTCACACCAAATTTCATGGACATCTACGACATGCAAACCAACTCCAGGGTTGCTACTAGTGGGGTAAATCATAAGTCTAGATTGTATACATTTTTTGAATTCATTGAACATGATTTTTTTTTACTACTTACTCATGTTGATGAAAGTAGTAGGATATAGCAAGAAAGGTTTGGACATTTGAATTTCAGATACATGCAACAGCTTAGCAAGCAAAGATTGGTTGATGGTCTACCAGATTGGTTGAGGGATGTGTTCTCGGGAAACACCCTCAAGAGAAATTCAACAAGGGAAAGTCTTAGAGAGCCTCTGCACCTTTAGATCTGATCCATAGTGACCTTATGGGTCCTTTTCCACGTCCATTGATAAAAAAAGAGAGGTTTGTTCTCACGTTTTACATGGATCTACTTTCTCAGGAAAAAATCCAAGGTCTTTCAACACCTCAAATATTTCAAAGCCCTGGTTGAGACACAGTCTAGAAAGAAGATCAAGGTCCTCTGAACTGATAACAGAGGAGAGTATGTAAATCATGAGATTCATAATATTTTCCATGAGGAAGGGATTCGGTTGCAACACATAGTTCCCTATACTCCGCAGCAAAACGGAGTTGCTGAGAAGAAAAACAGATCTCTAAAGGAGATGGAATATTGCATGTTGCATGCAAAGTCACTATCGCAGAGACTATGGGCCAAAGAACTTAATTGTGAAACATAAATCCAAAACAGATCTCCCCATAGATCTGTCAAGGATAAGACCCCCTACAAGGCTTGGAGCGGCCTCAAACCGAAAGTGACACACTTTCGCATTTTTCGTTCACGTGCATGAGCCTAGATTCCCTCTTAAAAGAGGAAGGCACTTGATCCATAGAGCACTAAGTGCATTTTTGTCAAATACCCCGAAGGTGTGAATGGATATAGGCTTATTGATTTTTCCTCAGACCGACTCATCATTGAGTGAAGCGTCCAATTCGAGGAAAGTGTCTCGCATGCACCTCAACATCCGCATGCAGACACCTTCATTCTTCCACCTATCTGAGATGATGAGAATGCACATGTTGACTCTTCTTCAGATGAGATTTTTTATTCAAAGGACTCAGATGATTCAGATTCAAAGTCAGTACAGTCGAATGCAGAGTCAGAGCATCCAGATGCAATCGTAGAGCCAGAGTAGAGGCCCAAGTGGGAACATACTACTCTTCAAGATGCAGTGGATCTCGTTGGTGATCTAGCCGATACTAAGAGTAATGTTATAGGAAAATTCCCCTATGGACAGGTGAATTCCCTCTTGGATATTAGACTCTTATGACTGAGACAGAAAGGTGCTAACATTGATCGCCGACATCTCTTTAAACCTATCTAATATAATCTATAGATAAAAGAA
Source organism: Picea sitchensis (assembly GCA_010110895.2). NCBI lineage: Eukaryota > Viridiplantae > Streptophyta > Pinopsida > Pinales > Pinaceae > Picea > Picea sitchensis. Next base: position 40,894 of record SNQJ01S0120487.1, on the reverse strand, counting down.
AGAAGATATGAACCTTTTTAACGATGTTTTTCCTCACTCGATCCGGGTTGATCTTGATCTCCAAGATCTTCAACAAACCCTGCAATCTAGTGAACAACAAAGAAAAAATATATTTCCTATTCTACCTTGATTAGCTTCACACTAGATCTATCCAAAAGGAACAAGTCCATGAGAAATACACGTAAACTTGAAGTAAACAGGCCAAGAACATATATATTAATGAGAACAAAGAAAAGTACTTACAAATGTATATGCAGATGTGCAGATGTAGCAGCCTCCCAAGCTCTCCTTTTCCAACCCCTTGCTCAAAATCTCCACGATTAGAATGACAATACTTTCACTGATTATTCTCCTTTACTTCTCATGAGATCATAAGACATAATATTTGATATCATATTTTTTAGCAGTTATTCATTGACTCTTCTCATCAACATACTTTTACATTCATGAACTTTGGAACCCCACATAACAGATTCTACAATACTGCTCGATAATAATCATATGGAGGAACCCCAAAAGAAAAAAAACCAAAGGAACCCTTATTCTCCCTACCTGTTACATATTTATACATAAGAGTTAGGGTTTAAAACCATATTACATGAAAATCTTCAATTCACTGGTTGTTCAACTTCTTTCTCTTGTTTTTCCATATGCATGTTGCTTTTACACTCTACCTGGTTGTTCTTTCCTTCTTTTGCACATCCTTCCATATTTAGCATGTCGAGTTGTCATATTTCTTTCATGTTTTATTCTCTCACTTTCTTATCTTGCTTCATCCTCCTATCTATGCATTTTCTTCATTCTGTACACTTTCCTCCTTCTATGAACTATCCTCCTCGATTGGCCTTAGTTGCGTGCTCCCTATATTTCCTTCTTCTTCTACGAAATTTTCCTATAATTAGGATTTTTCCCAAAACTATATCCAAAACTGCAAAATTGTCTCCAAATCTTCCTATCCAATAGGCCCCCAACACTCACTCGTGGCTCGTCCTGAGCCACTTAGGCCTGTTGCCTCCTCTTCCATGTCACAATGAAGTTTTGAGATGCAACTTTTGCTACCTCCACCTCTTTAATGATCCTAGCTTCTATTTCTTCTATCTCATCTTCCCCCTGCGTGGTCATGTTTGTAAGTTTTTCCTTTGCTTCAATATCTTCCTTCTTGACCTTACCCTTCTTAGTGGACAATTCCCTAATTACTCTCACTGCTTCTTCCTGCAGTGGTCTCAGTCTCTGTTGAACGATCTTTTATTGATCCCTCATATTTTCTACCTCTATGTATGAATGCCTCTAAGACAAAATGGTTGTCATCCTCTCTGTTGGTGGAAGTGTCATTATCTTCTCTAAATATTGATGTGTTATTTCTTGTGCTTCTCTTAAGAGTGCTTCCACAACCTTCATCTTCGGGTCTTCTACCAACTAAGTCCATATATGCGCACTCTCCTCATATATTTTGGCACATTCTCCTTCTACTTTATTGATATTGGAAAATGTTGTCATCGCCATTCTCTCCCTGCCTTCATGCACTTCCGGTGGTGTTCCTAGAATTATCCACAATTTTAAGTCATCAATATTATCACGGAAGCCCTTAATGATGTCACTGATCTTCAACACTTTTTATTCCGTAGTAGCTTCTACTACTATAGGGACTTCTAGGATTTCTTTATGTGATTTTTGGATAGCTTATTTGGTTTTCTACGCTATTCTTTCAACCTCGTCCTTTTCCTTTAAAGCTTTCTTGGACCTCTCCTCAGCCTCGTCTTTATTCTTTATAACTTCTTCTACTCTTCCTTCAACTTCCTTCTTTTGTTGAAGTTTCGTGTCATACTACTCCTGTAATTGGGATATTTCATCCCTTATTTATTCTATCTCTTTGTGTGCTTCTTATCCTTTGTTCTTCATTTCTTGCAACAATACTACTTGCAAGTATTGTAGTCTATGCATGGGCATCCTTGATACGACTATGTTGAGATATCCCAATGCATTTACTTGCTCTGGTAACTTGTCTGTTGAAAACTCCAGTGCACCTGTCTCAATATGTAAGGTTATATTCCTTGTTTTTAGTTGTGTCAGGACTAGCTATGCACTTTTTAATTATTTCCTTGGCACCATGGATGGAACTTACTCGACCCTATTCTCTTTCATGATTCTCATTGCTTCCAACATATGTTGGAGTGTTTCCAATTGCTCTTGCACTCTCTGTTGTTTCTCTTATTGCTTATTTGTGGCTTCTTCTATAACTTCCTCTGTGGCATCCCTTACCTAGTAGCCTATGCGGTCCATGTCATCACTAGTTAAGGTATACATTGGGGTATCCTTATGCGCCTTGGTTTTCTTGTGTGCATGTCCTTCTTGTTCCTTCCTCTTATCTTTTATTTTCCCTCTTGATATTGGAACTGTCAGTTTCTCTTGTATCATGGATGGGCCAGGCTTATCTCCTACACCATTATTTTTCTCATTCCCCTACTGGTCATATGGTTCCTCATCACTCTTATCCTACTCTTCTCCCTCATCCGACTACCCTATTTTCTCTACTAGGATTTTCCATCTCTCCTCCTAGTCATTCTATATTGAGCATATGTCCTCTGATGCCAACCTATAGTGGTTTGGAAACCATTGGCACGTTGGGTCCTTCTTGTACTGCACATACATATGGTGCATGCCTACTTTACATTGTGTGATATCATTATATGTTGCTACCATCTCTGTTGATATACACAGTGTGTTTTTAACTTGATATGTGATGTTTTCCAAGTATACATAAAATATAGAAGTATTGTTGTTATGTCTTCTCTTAATCATCGAATGCCATAAGTTGGCATATCTACCAGCCAGATTGCCACTTCCTTATATGCGCATATGTTGATAATACCCTAGTTCTTTCCAACCGACCATCATGATAAGAATTAAAAACCATGTGTAATTGAACTCGGTTCCCTTCTCCTGGGCCTCAATGTAGTCCTATAAAAATCAGTTTACTAAAAAGGTAGACCAGTTCATCTGAACCCCTTCAACACATTTCTCTGTAGTTGAAATTAATGTAGTTGGGACCTCATCCTTCATGCACTTATGCACCAACTTAAAGGCCAACACCTACATTGTAAACCAAACATTGGGGTCACTGATGTTTTTCACATCCAGTCCCATGTTTCCCCTGAAGGTTTGGAATTTTTCTTTCATTGTTTTTGAAAGTGCTCTCTCTCCTAACTTCTTGAATAAAATGTTTGGATCCTCACCTGCCTTTGGTAGCCTTGTAATTATTGTAATCATCATAGTATCAATCAATACTGGGGGATCTATCCATATTGTGCCCCCATGGACAAAACTAAGCAACACCTTCACACACAAATTAATCTCCAAGCTGCACCCAAAATGTGAGATTTCCAATAGGTTCAAGATGTCTTCCTTCTCTAGGCATGTCGCCCACCTCTATGTCTCCAGCAGGATTTCTCATGTTCCTGGTACACTCCTTGTGTGTAAACATTTTCCTCTTTCCAACTCCAAGAATTTATGCTCATTGTTAATTTCATGGTCCATGAACTTCGGGCCAACCACCTTACCGAGCATCTCCCCTTTAATGCTTGCACCGGGCGAAAATGGTGATTTCGACAATGTGTATTTCCCATTTGTCAGGATGTTGACTTGTGGTGCATTGTCTTTCCTTGATGGGAGGTATTCTCTATGGAAACTTTCCTTTGATGACAAATCCAAAGATCCAATTACTTCCTCAACCTTTGGTGTATTTACTATGCATTTTGATGGTTTTTCGGTTGCTATTGATGGTTCTCCAACCTTCGGTGGTGCCATTCATCTCCTGTGATGGATTCCTGGACTAACTCTGTGTCTTTTCTCTGGTAGTTGTAGCTCGGCTCTGGTGCTCTCAATTTCACTCGGGTTTTCTCTTCTTTTCTCTCATTGTTGTGAGTGGGAAATCCCTCTACAGACTAGCACTTAGGGTTTTATCATGCATGCAGAAAAGACCTAAAGATTCCTACTTTTTTACCGTCATCCCGGACCTAATCACCATTATTCTTAAGAAAATGCGTAGTTAAGAAGATCAAGTGAACATACCTTATTTCCAACATTTGATATCGATCCCTCTTCACGCTTGGTCACTCTTTGACTGCAACTCTCCTTCCAAGGCTGACCTACATTCACAAAAGACAAACAAAGAACTCCACACACATTTGATCTACATATTAACGGGTTAGAGATTTAATCAACATGTATGAACTAAACAATGAAAACCTCATATGGTGGGGTGGGAAAAGTACTTCTTTATTATTAACTTCACTAAAGCAACTTACAATGATGAATCCGACCACTGCTCCACAAACTTGGTCCTGGGATCCTCTTCAACTGTCCTCCAACTGATTTTCTCTATACTTCTTTTTGCACAAGGATGGCTAAAGGTTGGGACAAGGGGAATGCTCAATTGGGTATAGTCTCTTTACTATGATTTTCCTCCTTTAAAATGGGACCCTTACCCCTTCTTTTATAGGCTAGAAGGACATAGGTATTTCGTCGAATGACATGCCATGCATGGCTGAAAGGTTTAGTTAACTTGCCCAAAGTTGTGAGTTCCATCAACAACTTTCCTTTTTCCTTGCTTTTGTAGGTACATGTAGGCTGTATTGGAGCAACTAGCATGTACACGCATGCAGTAATGGAGCAGGGAACGTGGGACTTTATAAAGAGGGTTTTTAAGAAGTGTTGTTCATTAGTGTTTGGGAAAAGAAGGAGTCTAAGATGGCCTGATGTCAGGTAATTATGTCTAGTGCAATTTAGGGTTATAACAGATGCCCCCTAATGTGTGAGGTCAGAAGAGCATCTGATGGCCGAAATACATTATCAATCTCCATCAATGTTCCAAAAAAGTGAGCCCAAGGACCAGAAATCGGGAGGTGCCATTTGCAAAATAACAATTGTCTCACCGATGCGGGCATACCCATATTCGGGATGAAATAAAATCATGGCTACCAATCAAATACAATGTAGATCCATGTCATATAACTATATAAAATGTAGTCATGAGCAATACACAATGGATCTACATCTCAAAATAAAAAAGATATACATGTATAGTATCCATCTTCTAGAAGCTGATAAGGCCTGATGGTTGGAGATGAGGTCTTCAAAGCTCGAGCAACAACTTCAAAATCTTCAAAACTTGGGTAGGAGTGTAATATGAGTGTACGACTTCACTACCCAGAGGTCTTCGATGTCTCATCGGTCATGGACTAGAGAATCTTGATGATCAGACTAGAGGCTTCATTGATTTCGAACAAAGACTTGATTGGACTTTCGGGATGGCCAAGCATGAGGGAAAGAGACAAACTACAGAGGGGCCGACTCAAGCTTGGAAAAACTTCCCTTCGACAATAGCACGACAAATGATGAGACTCAGGCAGCATGGAATTAACATAAGTTCATGAGGCAGGAGGGAACGCAAACTCTCCATATGTCTGGAAAAATAACCAAATGGAGGAGGACATAGCTCAATGTAGTGGGAACAACTTCCTAAGGTCATATTAAATCCTAGGTCTTGACGAACAAATGGAAGGATTTCCTTTATCCAAGGGAGACTCATTGTTCTTCCAATACAAAGAACATACTTTTCCCTTCCTCTTTTTGGGGTATATTTGATTTTTTTTGTCTTTTTCAATAATTTTTGAAAAGGAATAAAAGAATGTTACGTTACAAAGGAGGAATGAGTGTCACAAACATACAATTTTGAGGTGCAAGGACAAGACTGATGTTCAAATCAAGGACACTCAGGAAAAATCCCTCCTGCGGCCAAAGGTGTCAAGACGCAGAGGCAAAGTGATACAGGGCTTGCGTATAAGGCATGCTTCTGATGGTCTAGCCTTATAAGTGATACATTTACGTAAGCATGCCCTATAAGTGATACAAATGGCGGGTATGAAAATGGCGGGTAAGGGCTTGCGTATAAGGCATGTATCATGTATAAGGCATGCTTCAGATGGTAAAGGCGGGTATGCAAATGTGATTAATAAGACACACAATGGTAAAATACTTCGATGTAAGTTTAACGAGCCTAGAGAAGGTAAGCTCAGTGGTTTTTCATATTTAGAGAGTCTGAAAAACGTAAAAGGAGACTCCAATGGGGTGCCTTTTTCGAAGGTAGTCTAGCCGGTTTGAAAAAAGGGGTAAACTAGCACTAACAATAAGTCTATTCAAAACCATTTTAACGAGTGTGATAAATACAAGATCACTCGGCCATTTTTTCATTTTTAAGGAGTCTGAAAAAATCTTAACTATGGACTCCATCAGGACTGTTCTTCTGGATCATTTTAACGAGTGTGAAAGAATAAGGTCACTTGGCGATCTTTTCAATTTTAGGGAGTCTGAAAAGAGCTTGACTATGGACTCTGTGGGGGTTTCGTTTTAGTAAATTTAGTCCCTTAGGCCCAAAAAAGGGTTAAAATTATACCTGAGAATACTCTTCTAGAGATCCAAGGCTTCTAGAGTATACCTTTGTTTGTACAATTTATCGTCCGGTCCGAAAAAGGGGTAAACTACCGCCGAACAGACGTGACTTTAAATTCCAGTTTAGCGAGCGTGAAAGGACACAAGATCACTCGACAATATTTTCATGTTGAGAGGGTCTGAAAAGGGCTTAAAAGAAGACCCATTATGTTTTGGGGAGTCCTGGGGATGAGGTCAAGAGTGATAAGGAATCATGCAAATGAGGCTCAAACTCGTAATCAGGGAAAAGCTAAAAAGGACTCCCGAGCCTATAGTCGTTAGTGACAGCATGGACACCATCATGCAACCAGGATCTACCTAGGGAATCCATGTTATGGTAGGCTCTACCACCAAATTATGACACTTCTAAAGTAGTAAAGAGGGTTTTGTGTCGCAACTCAGTGGGATCGATCCTATGAAAAAGAAGAAAATACAACGAGAGGCAGAAAGTAGAGGTGGAATCCTGACTTAAATGCAATGAGTCGGAGAATTACATGTGCATGTGTATGTCTTTCTTATATGTGTGCGAGATGCCAATCTAATATTTGATTAGCTAGAGTATATGTGACTTGGTTTAATCTCCTAGGAACATGAAAATGTGTAATATAATCAAAGATTCATTCTAAGAGATGTACCCTAAGGAATCGTTGGTGTAAAGTAGGATCATGAACATGGTAGACTCTATTTAACTGAGACACAACCAGTTGAACGCCTAAATAGACCCGAAGATGAGAGATACCAAATGACAGGGAGTAACGAAGCAACTCAATAATTGTGTTGTATTCGGCGACATTGTTTGTCGTGTTGCCTAAACATATACCTCCTGAAGATAATAACTGGCCCTGAGGTGTAAAAATTACCCAAGATGCAGAGGCAAGCCTCCAAGTGTGCTGGCTAGCACCGTCTGTGTACCCAATGAACACCTCTGATTCACTTGACATCTACCACAGTGACAAAAGATAACATTAAAAATGACACGTCCATAAAACCAAAAGAAACTAGAATGTCATAGTACACAGACTATACATATGTTACAAAAAGTTACCCAAGGTGACCTACCTATGAGTAATACTTCTTGAGGTAGAGCCCATTTCTAGGCTCCGCCAAAGAATTTCCCTCAAAGTCTACCAAACGATAAGAGCCCTTTTTTAGAATCTCTTTTACGATGAAAGGTTTGAACCACATGGGTTTGAATTTGCCTACCCCCAGGGACTCCTTATCCTAGTCATAGACTAGGACAAGGTCGCCTTCAGAGAAAATCTGAGGATGAACGGACCGATCATAATGACACTTGACTTTTTGTTTGTGAGCCTCACTGGCCAGGGCCGCATCACGACACTTTTCATTGAGCTGCTCAAGGTATAATAACCGCTCTTCAAGTGGAGACGTGTCCAACAGTAAATGTACTGCCAAATTTAGGGACGAGATCTAACATTCTATAGGAAAGACTGATTCCATCCCGTAAACGAGTTGAAAAGGTGAGAAACTGGTTGCAGTCTTAACAGACATTCGATAAGCCCATAATGCCGAGTATAACATCAAATGCCAATTTGACTTGGCCGAATTGATCGTTCATTGTAGGATGGTCCTAAGAGATTTATTTACAGCTTCCACCTGACCATTCGCTTGGGGGTAGTAGGGTGACAAATGTTCTTTCTGCAACCCAAGATTTGATGTTAATTCAGTCATCATTTGGTTCTGAAAGTGACTTCCATGGTAAGTGACAATCTCTCTCAGGATGTTGAACCTTGCGATTATCTGGTTGAACAAAAAGAGAGCTACAGTCTCTCCATCATATTTAAACGTTGGCATAGCTTTGACCCACTTCGTGAAGTATTCTAGGGCTACAATGATATAACGGTGCCCCCTTGTTGAAGGAGGGTTGCATGTAGTGTAATCAATTCCCCACTTGCTGAAGGGACCAACTGTGATGATAGGAAACATGGGAGCAGGATGTGCCCTCATCTTCTGAGAGAATATTTGACACAGGTGGCACTTCTTGACCGATTCGATACAATCTTTGATTAGTGTCGGCCAGAAGTAACCGGCTCGTAAAATATTTTGGGATGTTTCCAACCCAGACAAATGACCGCCACATGCTCTAGTATGGAAATCATTAAGCATGATTTTTTCTTCTTCATGAGTGAGGCATCGGTGAAGAACACAATCTACACCTCGACGATAGAGAGTGTCCTAGAGGATGAGATAATTCTTGGCCTTATGACATATACGGCGACATTCATCACGAGAAGCAGAGGTGGGGCACTTCAAAGTCTAGAGATAGACAAGAATATCTCCATACCATGGGTCTAAAGATGCTATCAGGAACATATCTCCTCGAATAGGCTATTCTTCAGGCATAACAACACATGACTCGACCGGAAGTTCTAAGATAATTTCTGCGAAGACCAATGACTTTTTGGATTTCACCGAAATGAAATCTAAGTCAAATTCCTGGAGGACGACTATCCATCTACTGATCTTTCCGCCGATTACCTGTCGTGTCAACATGTATTGAAACAGATTCACAACGGCAATGACGGTGGTCTTGCGAAACAGAACATAATGACGGAAACGTTGAACAGCATGGACTACTGCCAACGCAAGTTTTTCGATATGAGAATAATTGAGTTTTGGTCCGACAAGGCCTCGGCTCAGGTAATAGATCACATATTCTAAGAGCAAATCATATTCCTGAACTAAGACCATGTCGATGGTTGACTCTGTTGTAGCCAAGTATAATAAGAAATCTTTGTTATAATTGGGTGGCCGAAGCAGAGGGGCAGTTGTGAGGGCATGTTTCAATGCTTCGAAGAAGTGTTGAGCGGCATCGTCCCAATGAAAAGGAACATTTTTCTTCAATAAGCGCATAAATCCCTTTGTGATCTCGGCATAGTTGGTGATGAAACGCCTCAAAAAGTTCGCCTTTACTTGTAGACTCTGAATTTGAAGGATTGTGCATGGGGGAGGCAATTGAACTATTGCCTCAACCTTGAGAGGATCGACCATGATCCCTGTTGTTGACACTATGAAACCTAACAAATGCCCTGATKTTATGCAAAAGCTACACTTGTTTGGATTCAAGCGAATCTGGAAGTAGCGACATCACTTAAAGATAAGTTGGAGATGTGTGGGATGATTCGTTCTCTTGCGAKATCGTGATGCTAAAYCATCTAAATAGGCTTCGACTATATGCTTGAGACAATGGAAAGAAAAATACATGGCCCGCTGGAAGGTAGCTCCAACATTTTTTAGACCAAAAGGCATCTTAAGATATGAAAAGGTACCCCATGGACAAATGAAAGTTTTTTTTTGTTAGTCCTCGGGTTTGATCTGTTTCTGATTATATCCCGAAAAACCATCCATAAAAGAAAAAGCCTCGCAACCAGCGCATTCATCAACTATATGGTCAATGAATGGTGTGGGAAAATTATATTTTGGACAGGATTTTTTCAAATCAAGGAAGTTCGTACATACACAAATCGTGCCTTGTTTCTTGTTGACCGACACAGGATTTGACACCCATTGGGTCAAATGGACAGGATAGATAAAACTTGCTTTGAGCAGTTTCTCTACTTCCACCTTAATAGTTGCTTCTTTTCTGGGATTAACTAGATGAAGCTTCTGCTGAACTGGCTTGGCATCCGGATAAGTTGTGATCTCATGTTCGACTATTTTTGGATCAATGCCTTGCATTTCCTCGTAAGACTAGGAAAAAACGTCGCGAAATTCTTTAAATAAGTCTGTGTAAATTTGAATCTCTTCGGAGGAACAATCAGCTCCGACGAAAACATTCTCCATGACGTCAAGGGTTCTGGAGATATTAATCGGTATAGTTTCAATGATAGTTTCCATATTACCCTTGGCATAAACCTCATGTGTAGCCAAGGGATTGATAGGACAAGACCTATCTCTAGTCATAGTCAAGGTGAATTCCCCTGCTTCGATTCTACTTAACTCTAGGAGGAAGTATGTTTTGTGATGGAGATCATTCCAGGGTTTGTCCAGACTAGTTATTGCTTCAATGATTTCTTCATCTGAGGGCAAGACTAATTCTAACAAATCGATACCAGCGAGGGAACCGTGAGCCCAAATAGGCTCTGGGATCGGATCTAACTCTTGTGCCGAAGTCGGATCGGTGTCGGCTGAAGATTGTTGGACTAAAGAGTATGTTGCTTATACCATGGACAAGGGCATGGACATACCATGGTTCCCTGTCCCTTCCATCGTGGTTGATGGGGAAGGAAGAATATACGGATCATTGAAGTAAGTCGTGCGAAATGATGAAACTTGGAAAATCTCAACCTTATGGTGGTATGATACGAACTTGAAATCTCCTTGAGCAGGAAGGTAATCGAAAGTAACCATCAAAGATGGGCACAAACCAACCCCTACGTTGACGATGCCCAGTTGGGGATTGTCAATCATCGGGACTGTGGATTCCCCCAATGAAGGGTCAGGTCTGGAGAAGGACAATTGGTCAATGGTCACGATCCGACCCTCGTGTGGAAACAACAAGACCCAAAAAACTGTAGCAACCACTGCTTCCATAGCATAGGTACAACTCCTACCTAACAAGAGATTGTAGTTGAGGGATGCGTCGACTACTTCTACCTTGATGCACACAGTCTTCCCTCCTAACTGCATGAGGAAAGAGGGGATGATTCCATGTGGTCGGAACAAATGAATATTGAAAGTGGTAAGAAGAGTATGTGACAAAGGCAAAATGGGTTGGCCAATGGCCTTCCAACATGCCAACGACATGACGCATGTCGAGGCAACCTCATCAACCACTATGTGGAAAATGTTCCGAGTAAAATGTTTTGTGGGGTAAGCCACTACTATCTAAAATGCTACGTGGTAAGGGAGACGAGTTTTTAAGTCGGTTGTATCCAGCATGATTATACCCAGATTACAAGTCTCGATAGATCCTAAAGTGGCTAACAAAGCTTTCCTCTAGGAAGGGCAGCTCTGGAGGACCTCCAAAGCGGACATCGCATAAGGGGTTTGAGATAAATCGTCCACCACGGAATAGTTTTGGGTGGCCCTTGCATTTGGGTTGTGGGAAGCTTTCTTGAACGTACATTTTGAGATGCGTGTCATTGTTTCGCCCAAAGTCTTCTCAATCTAGAGAGGAAGAGATGGGATTTCAACTTCTTTTCCTTTATTAGAGGTGCTTGGATTATTGTATTCATGTGCTCTAGTCGATATAAAAGCATCACCTTTCATCATATACACATTTGTGGATGCAGGACTGTTCGAAGATGAAGAGGGTCCTTGACTACCCCCTTCCGCGCTTGTAGAGGCTTGGGTTAGGTTTTGCCCATGTTGGAATGGATTCATTAACACACCAAGCTGCTGCTATGACACAAACATTTGGGCCTCTGCAAGTTGAGGGAATTGGTGGGTCAGGTAGTCTTCCACGCACAGGTTACACAAATACTTCGCCTTCCGTTTCTCAGTGTTTCCCCCACCAACATTATTAGTGGGTTTCTTATTCCCCTTACACTTCTTACATTGTTTTTTCTTTCCATCAAGTTGTTGGGTGGCCTTTGGATTTGTCGATTGCACACGGTGTACATCCAACGTTTGGGTAGGGGGAGGAGTCGAAACAGTAGTTTGGCTGGCCACTGTGTGTTGTATAGATAATTGCTACAATTGTTTTGTCAGTTTTTCAGCAGGCTTGGTTTGTGTTGAACCTGCAATACCATCAGCATGTGGTCCAACTCTCTGTCTAGTCTTATCAAGTAT
>SNQJ01S0120487.1:10382-27174 GCA_010110895.2 Picea sitchensis | reverse complement strand
GAATTCCTCTCCTTTTATAAGTTGAAGAGGATAATGTGAGGAGGTTAGGATGATCCCACTAAATCATGAAAGAGAGTAAGATCCAAACCATTCGGATGCCACCTCACCATAGAAGTTTCTCCTTCTAGAAGATTCGAGAAAATTCTCATTTTTCCCACATGTAGGCATTCTCGCACCCTAGCTATAGAGAAACCTGCGAACACCTCGCACCCTAGCTATAGTGAAACCTACGAGAATGGGTCATTCTCGCACCCTGCCTATATAGCAACCTGCAAACTTCCTTTTTTATAAGGTTTTTACATAGGAAAATGCAACTTCTTTTCTCAGGAAAAGTTCTTCTCCCTTCTCTCTTTAGCAACTCAGACCACTAACCCCTCTGAAGGAAATAGATAGGTTTACATCATTAACGATCATAGGGATGAAGAAAATAATGTGTAATAGACTCCAATGTTTTATTTAATGGCCTTGAAGAATTTCCTCTCCAACCTAATTCAAGGCCCTAACCCTAAACTAGTTGGTTGACCCTACAAACATTAAAAGTCTAATTAATTTTAGATTTAGCGTTAATTTTTATGGCTTGTCTTAAGTCAAATGTTATGACAGTGAAACTAGTGATGTTTTGAGAGATGAAAAGAAATATAAACAGAAAGTTGGAAACAAAACACTTCTTGACAACTTCAGATTTTCTCTTTTAAATTCTTTAACCAACTTTTCAAAATAAAATTTTCTAAGATATTTGAACAACAAACTCAAAACAGGATTTCACTCGACTATGAGCTACTTATCGTCTAAGTAAATCATCAATAACTTATGAAAGCAAAGACTTTTCCTGGTTACCAATGCAAACCAACAACTATTTAACCAAACAAAGAAATAAAAGAGTTTTTTTATTTGAATGCTTACAAAGAAAAAGGAAAAATATCAACAAGTAAATACCACGAAAACTTCTGGCCTAAGTGCAGATCGTAAAGAGTCACTCTAAAAATAACACACAAGCAAATTAAAAAGGACTCTCACACTTGTCTAAAAACCCTATGAAAGGAAAAATTTGAGGAAACTTCTTAATAAAAAAGGAAGCTATTGTTGTGATCAAACCTAAGCTACTGACTACTATGACAGAGACCAAAAAACCTAAGAGGGATAAACTCTTGACAAAGAAAAGGATGATTGCCTCTCCTTAAAAAACAAAATTCTCAACAGGCACACTGCTAACAGTTCAACAGCCAGCGTGTGCACGCGAGCTGTGTAAAGTTAGGGCACGTGTACACACGTGCAAACCTTATGCAGGCCGCGTGTACTTCTGAAACTCTCAAAAATGAAAAGACAAACAATCAGGCACTGGCAGAGACTACTGGTATTGAGGACCAGAATCTATTGAAGACTCAGAAACTCACTTTGACAGAAAAAAGAAAACAATTCAAAGAAAATTTCATAGAACAAACCAATCTGAGGTGGAACCTAAGCTATAAACTGCAAACAACAAAGACTAGAATGAGTTCTAGAAAACCCCTGAGAAGGATTACTTCTGACATGGGAGAGGATGACTACCTCCCTAAAAGAAATTTTCTGAAATCATACACGCGACTGACACTTTTTCAGCTAGCGTGTACACATGGACTATGTGAAGGTAGGGCACAGGTACACACATGCAGACCTTTTACAGGTCGCCTGAAATCCCTCTACGGACTAGCACTTAGGGTTTTATCATGCATGCAAAAAAGACCTAAAGATTCCTACTTTTTACTGTCATCCCGGACCTAATCCCCATTATTATTAAGCAAATATGTAGTTAAGAAGATCAAGTGAACATACCTTGTTTTCGACGTTTGATATCGATCCCTCTTCACGCTTGGTTGCTCTTTGACTACAACTCTCCTTCCAAGGATGACCTGCATTCACAAAAGACAAACAAAGAACTCAACACGCATTTGATCTACAGATTAATGGGTTAGATATTTAATTAACATGTACACAATAAACAATGAAAACCTCATATGGTGGGATGGGAAAAGTACTTCTTTATTATTAACTTCACTAAAGCAACTTACAATGATGAAGTCAGCCACTGCTCCACGAACCTGGTCCTGGGCTCCTCTTCAATTTTCCTCCAACTACTTTTCTCTATACTTCTCTTTGCACAAGGATGGATAAAGGTTGGGACAAGGGGAATGCTCAATTGGGTATATTCTCTTTACTATGATTTTCCTCCTTTCAAATGGCACCCTTACCCCTTCTTTTATAGGTTATAAGGAGCTAGGTATTTGGTCGAATGATCGGCCATGCACGGCTGAAAGGTTTAGTTAACTTGCCCAAAGGTGTGTGTTTTGTCACCAACTTTCCCTTTTTTGTGCATTTGTAGGTACACGCAGGCTGTATTGGAGCAACTAGCATGTACACACATGCAATAATGGAGCAGGGTGCATGGGAATTTATAAAGAAAGCTTTTAAAAAGAGTTGTTCAGTAGTGTTTGGGCAAAGAAGGAGTCTAAGATGGCCTGATGCCAGGTAAGTATGTCTAGTGCAATTTAGGGTTATAACACTCATTTTCATGCAACAATGACTTACACTTCATGGCCTTCCATTGTGTTTGTCTTTATTCCAAATGTACATGTCTCATCCTGCCTTAACTACCTTGTCCAATCCTCCAACATGGTTGATGATTTGTTACATAAATGCATCTTTATTACCAAATACGATGTGTGATTTTTCCTTCGTCCTACCAATCTTTCATGATTTCCAACAAATTTTACCATTTAATATTCTATGACACATTTATGACCTGTCACTCCCACTTCATAGACATCATTTTCGTTCTTTAATTATTTTAACAGTCTTGTCATTGCCAAAATGTGCAACAGTTCTTATTGTTGCATCTGTGTGCTTCCCAGCATTTCTCTTCTTTGTATTTTCTTATAAATTGGCACAGTTCTAGTCTAATACATGATAACCATTCCTTCTATTCAATCTCCAAGGCCTTATACTCTGTAATATTTTTCTTTTTTCTCTTTCTAATTTTTATTTTGTTTTCTTCCTTTTTCTACTTGTTATTTGTTTTCTGTGGTTTTCCTTCCTACTATTGTACAACTACTATAATACATGGGTTCTGGAACAACCCATATTACTTTTCATACTATCGGTCATCTCTATAAAGTTTCAGTCAAATTTCATTCACCATTCCTCCTATGAAGTCTCCATTCAAGGTTTCTAATTGCACAACACCTGTGTCTTTTATCTGTTGAATCACATAGGGTCCTAACTAGTGCATTCTAAACTTTCCTAGATGTTGCATGACCTTATTTCTTGTGGATTTATTGGTCCTACAAAGTATATGGCACATTTATTAAATTATTTCAATGTAACTTGTGAATTTAAAGGTATTGCATCCCTCCTAGATGGCTTTCCCACTCTTTGGCATACATCACATGACTGACAGTATTCCTTCGCATCTTTGTGAAGTGTAGTCCACCAAATCCATGCACACAAAATGTTTTGTTCATTTTCTCTCCCTGCATAATGTCCTCCTGCAATATTTTCATGTGATTATTCTAATATCATTGATATTTCATGTTCCAACACACAACATCTCAATATTCCATCTGCACCCAACTTTTATAAATTCCCTGCAATCAAATGATAATATGTTTCTTTCACTACCAATCGTTTCTTTTTCACCACTGTCATATCTTACGGATCCTTTCATGTACTTAGAAACTGTACGATGTCCGAGAAGTAATCATACACCATATTTACTGTAAACAAGTGTGCATCTAGTAAGTTTCCATCTAAATTTGTTGCATCTTCTCCTAATAGTATGCATGATAGAAGATCTAGCCCTGCATTCAGCTTCCCTAGTTTCACTATAACCTCAAAATTGTATTGCTGGAAAAATAGTAGTCATCTGCATATTATCCCCCCCAACACTCGCTTATTTACTAAGTATTTTAATGCAAAATGGTGTGTGTACATCTTAAAGTGAGACCCCAGTAAATAATGTCTGAACTTTTGTAGTGCATAGACCATTTCCAATCCTTCTCATTCTATGGTAGTATAATTCTACTCTTCTATAGGCAACTTCCTACTTGCAAAAGCAATTGGGTGATCTATGTCTCCTTCCCCTGGTTGTGACAATACTACACCCAACGCTATGGACAGTGCATCTACATGTACATGGAACTCTTTCTTCCAGTCAGTAAATATCAAAATCGATGTGGTTACCAGTTTTTGTTTCAACGATTCCAACCCCTTCTGACAGTCCTCATTCCATTGAAACTTTTCATCCTTCTTGAGCAACTTTTCCATTGGTTTTGTGATCTAAGCATATCCCTTAATAATTTCATGAAATATATTGTATGAACTAGAGTTTCCCTCATTTTTCTGACTAATGTAGGTGGTTCTAACTCCATAATGACTACAATCTTGGTTGTATCTACTAGCAATCCCTATTTACAGACTACATACCCCACCAAAATTCCAAATGGTGTGAAAAATATACACTTTTTCAGGTTCAACGAAATCTTACACTGTATACACCTATCGAACATAAGCCTGAATACTTATACGTGATCCTTTAGTAGAATGAACACAGTCCAATCATCTAGGTACACTTCAAGAAACTTATGAATAAATTCCTTGGTTGTTGCTACCACGACTCTAGAAAATATTGTCGAGGAATTCTTTATTCCAAAGGGCATGATTGTATACCAATAACTCCCCCACTTTGTTGTCAAAGTGGTCTTGTGTTGATCCTCTTGCACAATTTTTATCTGATGGTACCTAGAGAATCCATCTGTGAAAGAATAAATTTCTTGGCCTCCTACATTCTCCAGTACCTCATCTGTGAATGGTGTTGGAAATGGGTCATGTAAACATGCGTCATTCAACTTTCTTATATCCATGCATATCATGATTCCTCCTATCTTTTTTTCCTACACTACCATTGGACTGATCCACTCAAATTCTTATATCGGTTCAATAATTCCTACGTCCAACATTGTGTGTAGTTCATCTTTGACCTCCTCTTTGTACTTTGGATTTAACTTGTAAGGCCTCTGTCGAACTGGCTTAACACCTAGTTTCAGTGGAATATTCATCTCACCTAAGTCTACAACTATCCCCTTCAACTCTAAAAATTTCATTGGGAATAGTTATTGTTATTCTTGCAGTAAGTCTATGATATTATCTACTATCTCAACTCTCCAATAATCTCCTATCTGCACAAAATTTGGATTCTTTGTTGTCCCAATGTTTACCTTCCACATCTTTATCGGCTATGTGTATGTGKAAGAATCAAGCTTTGGCCCTTCTACTGCTCACTCTCCTTTTGTTTCAGGTACTTGTACATTTCTAGGATCTTCTTCATCATGTTATTCCTGAGCTACATTGTAGCATTCCAATAACTCATGGAAAGTTATATTGGCTCTATGCACATTGCACACTGATACTACCTCCATCGTCCCTTCTTCTAAGAAGATGTTACTTAGAATAGCCTATAGAACTACATCTACTGATGGATATTCATGTTCTAATATTAACATGACTCTGAACCTCTGGAACAACTCTTCCCATTGTGTTGTCTCCCTCTGCATTTCCAATTCCAAATACTAGTTCTTCGGAATTGTGTCCGATGTGTGTATAAATTTGTGCATCCATTCTATCTCTAGTACTGAACTCCATAAAGGCCTGCACTGCTCAACATGACCTATTGGGTCACTCTCTCATGTATACTTCTATGCAATTTTTTTTTCCTTGGTACCAAACCTTATTTGCATGAGTCTGTTACACTGTGACGAGTCTTTTATCCCCTCTCTCTGTGCATCCCACCATCTAGTTGGAGTCGCTTTTAGGACAACATCTAGTGATAACATTCATTATTTTTTTAGGTACCTACAACTCAAATGCCTTTAAAAACATTCTGATATCAATTAATCCTTCATACTTTGGTGGATCACACAGATCTATTCCAATCCAGCGTAAGGATCAGTTTATGCATGCACATCATCTAGTTGACACTTCATGCATCCTCTATTGCCAATGCTCTAGACCTTCTTCTAAATATGATGCACATGAACTAATATTTCTCCAACTAAGGGCACCATCCATAGTTGGTTTGACATAATCCTCCATTCGTGCAGTCATGTTATATAATTTTTCAATTCCATTCCCTCTTTCTGGATCTATGTATCTCTTTCCTTCTGATGGGTCCAAGGGTGCAATAACTTTCAAATATCCAACCTCAAATATGATCTCCCTCCTTTTCAAGTTAATGATTTACTAGTTATCAAAATCTCATTCCATTCCCATCGGTTTTGGATATGGTTGACTATCATCCATGATCTCAATAACTTCAAAATATGCCATACTACGCACCTCATCTACGTTCACAGGTACTCTTGTCAAACGACCAATTGAGACTATTTTGTGTTGATTCGCAAGCCTTAACTGAATAGGGGACCATACTAACTAGGTTTTTCCCATCATATCCCATGTATACTTAGGTAAAACAATCACATTGAATCCCAAATCCAAGATGAAATTATCCACATCATACTCCCCAATCTACGCACTGAATATGAATTCTCCATTGGTTCTCTTCCTACACAGTACCTGATTTACCTTCCTTTGTGAAATAGGGGTTTCCTTTCCTCTTGTACAGTGATTGATCATGTAATATAAAGTATTGAGCACAGTTTCATCATTCATTGTATCTACACAACTCCTCAATAAATTTTTTAGTGTTCTTACCTTTCCAGTTGGTTTCTCTGGCACAGCGTGATCTTATACCTGAGGTGCATATCATGTTGATGCTCCCCAATATTTTCCAAGTACTTATTTTATTGCTCTTTGATATGTCTCCCTTTCCACTGAGGATAAAAGGTTGGCATAGGCCCTCCTGACTTCCTTACCCATTGCTCAGTCTCCTTCCCTCCATTTATCATATCATATCATCTTCTAGTTCCTTCACATGTAACAACTGCAATTCTTGGTCCTCCATTTTTCAGTTGATATATTCCGCACATTTTGATTTTGATTCTGGTTTTGGTTACCTTTTCCTACCATTTTGAAACTAGTTGAGGATAATATTTTGTCGCATGATCCAGTTCTCTACAGTATTTGCATGTTGTACATGCATTCAGGCAATCACGGTCCAAGTGTCCCGGTTGATTACAGTTATAACATATTATCGGTCCTCTTCCTCCTCTACCAAAATTTCATCTTCCTTTTCCTCTACTAAAATTTCCTCTGTTCCGTGGATTGAAACCTCTTTGATTGTTATATTGCAGACCACCCCCTTCTGCTGCAACATTATCCTCCTAAATATTGTACATATCTGATGTTTGTTCCCTCATCAAGTTGAATGCAAGGAAATCCTTATCTTCATGTCCCACGGACTTGCACAAATTGCAAAACAAGTTCCTTGGTGTACTTTGATACTTCTACAGTAATGGACAATCAGTGGGATGATGGCCCCATTTCTTACATATCTCATAGTAACCTCCTCCTAGTAATGTATACGACACTCCAGTTGCCAAATATTGCACGAATGTTAGGCATTCTTCCTTCTGATGGCCTTCGGTCCTGCACTTGGTACACCAAAATTGTTCTCGGTTCTCCTTCCCTATTGTAAGATATTCCAATTGAATCATCAATAAAACCAACTTCATATGAACTTGTGACATTCCCCCATTGTCTCCTATAGAATATGACTCTAAGTTCATCACAATTTCCAGTGCCTCGGGATGCAAAGGAACCTTATGTTGAATCAATGGCCTGCGGATGTGTGGTAGAATACCTGCAATAAACCATTATTTATGTTGTTGATATGGGATCTGGGATCTGGAATGTTAGTCTTCCCATCACATCCTTAAACCTATGATTGAAATCCCATACTGACTTTGTTTGCACATGTTTAATCTCCTTTGGTTCTGTGATGTAGTGCAACTCCAACTTTGTCTTCTTGAATTCTTTTAGCATCGTTTTCCTTATCTCTGCCAAATTCCTGGTTTGTCCTGCAAGAATGATACTCTGCAACTTCATATACCATACTAGTGCACAACCTATAAATGTTGTTGCTAATTTCATAATATTCACAGCCTCATCCTGTACGTTCTTAGCATCCCAAAGTTTTTCACAGACAAGCAAATGTTGTTCTAGGTCCTCTGACCCCACTCCCTAGAACTCAGGAAGTCTAAGAGTAATATCTACCCATTTCATGTTTCTTTGTGTAGTTCCTCCTCTTGGCCATTCTAGTTGACTTTGATTCTGATGCTAACTCTGCACACTACTTCCATTATTTTGACTACTACTAATCTGTCCTCCTTGGATAACTACAATGGATTTTGACAAGTCTTCAACCATTATATTTGATTGTGGTGATGCACATAGAGTCATGGATTCGACAAAGGACTCGGTCTAAGTAGGAATTAATGACTCTTAAATTACTAGAATGGACTGGTACTCCTCTTCTTCTCCCCCTATATATGGTATCTCCACGATTTGGACTATTGTGCAAGGTTCTCTCCCCTATGTCTTATTGTGTGACTCTCTTTTCCCAACCCTGTTATTTTTCCTCTTGTACCTTCTTCCTCCATGCAATACTCCAAAATTGTATTCTTCCTATGGTATACCCTCTTCTCTCATCCTCGGTCCCTTCCTTCTTTCTTCATCCCTTCCTTCATTATCTCATATTCTCAAACTATCCTCTTGTCATCCCCTGGTTCCCCTATGTGCGTGAACCCCTATAGCAATTGGATTTCATTTTCATCACGCATTTGTCACACAACAACATATTTATGCATGTACCCAACGATTTCATGAACCTTCTGCATGGACCCTTGAAAAAGTCCCTTTTTGCAACATTGTATGATTGGGTACAATCTATTGTAATTTTTTTAATATATCATCCTAGTATGCTATCCAACCAAAAGTCAATTGTACGAGTAGTTTGTTTAGTTATGGAATTTATTTGCCTTACCAATGCAGGAGTCGAATACCTCGACACTACATGTATGTACCTTCCAATATTCTCCACTAATATTTCTGGCCACTCAGTTAGAATAATTGGAAACTCTCCAAATAAAATTTCATGTAGTTCTGTATACACATAACTTTTCATCCATTTCTTTTCACTCATCTGAGGATTCCTTTTCTCTTTTCTATCAAACTCACGTTCCTTTTTTTCCAGCCACTCTAAGATCTCTTTCCTAGTCAACCTCCAAAACATTCCCTTAATCACAAATTCTAGGTCCTGACAATAGAACCCTTTGTTGGCATTGCGCATGGTATGTAAGACCCTAGGTTTGATTTATATTTAATTGACAAAACTCACCAGACACCGTCCCTTTCGACATCACCTTCTTGTGAAGATGAATTCTCACACTAGGTATCTACTTGTGAGAACCAGGTTTCTACAGTAGTGAGGGAATGGGAGGTGACCATCTTGTTCATTCTTCTTTATTATTTCGGTGCACGTGGTTCTATCCTTGTTTCTTATTAACTAATTAGTTATCCAAATTTATACTATCATTATTATTCTAGATTACTCTATAACTCATTGTTGTAACAATTATGAATATTGCACCATGTTTAGCCATAAGAAAAATCTATTCTACTATGCATCTAGAAAGAATTCATAAGCAAACACATAAAATATAGATGACACAAGATTCAATATCATATTTTTTAGCATTCATTCATGGTTCTTCTTGTAAACATATTGGTATATTCACGAACTCCAAAACTCCATAGAACATATTCTAGAATACTTCTCGATAATAATCATATGCAGGAACCCCAAAAGAAAAACAACCAAAGGAACCCCTATTCTCCCAACCTGTCACATATTTATACATAAGAGTTAGGGTTTAAAACCCTATTGCATGACAATATTCATCTCACTAGCTATTCAGATTCTTTCTCTTTCTTTTCCATCTACATGTTGATTTTTCACTTTGTCTGGTTGTTCTCTCCTACTTTTGTGCATCCTTCTATCTTTAGCATGTCGATCTGTCATCTTTCTGTCATGATTTATTCTCTCACTTTCTTCTCTTTATTTATCCTCATGTATGTGTGTTGTCTTTTGTCTGCACATTTTCCTCCTTCTGTGCACTATCCTCCTTAATATGCCTTATATACATGCTCCCTATCTTTCCTTCTTAATTTGTGCACTTTTCCTATACTTGGGATTTTTCCCAAAACTGTATCAAAAATTGAAAAGTTGTCTCCAAATATTCCTGGACAACACCATGCTTGTATGATACCAAGGCAACTTTATCGGGGCTATGGATGCTCGATGGTAGCAAAGCAATGTTGGGAGAAAATAGATCAGGAACACACATCGTTCCAAAAATAGTCAGGAAAAGGCTTCTACGGTGTCTCACTCCTCTCAAAATTCTAAAATGAGTAAATTATAATCATCCCTAAATTACCTCATAAGAATTATCATGAATATCATCAAATTTATTACTACATTCTTATGTTTATAGAAAAATCAAGTGTTGTAGGGTCCATGGTATATATCAATCTATAAAATCTCAACAAATATAAGGTTAAAGATATATGGTCTAAGACCCATCTGGAACAGAGATAACTGGCTCTCCCAGCAAGTCGCCATTTTTTGTGAGACAAACAAAAACCCAATAAAACTCTAGAGTTTTAGTGGGTACCCCTCGTACAAAAATTTTGCAAGGAACTACTCTTTACTTACCTTACTAGTTATTCACTTATGAGATGAAGGTTTGCACACAGTCTCCAAATTCGATTTGATGAAAAGTTCATTTGAGTAAAAGAATCGGTCATTTAAGCTCCTTCGCAATGTCCTTACAAGCCTTAAATAATTTCTGAAAAAAAATCATCGAAAATGATAAGCTCAAAAACAGGATCAATATCATCTCAATCAAACATCGTCAATTGTTTTCTTCAGGCACTGCCATGCTTCATATATCCAATCGTTCAGACAATGATGCCTTTATAATTTCATCGTCAAGAAATCGCGATGTGAAAGTGCCCCTCAAGTGTGGTCTCCTAAAATTTGATGACGATACCATCGCCTCGATAAACCATATCATTGTGCAAATGTCAACAAGGAATTGGTACTCAAATTCACAAGGGATAAAATACTTTGTTACATACTATCTAGGCCTCAAACCCTCCTTTGTTTCATAGTATAATCTAAATAGGACCACCATTGGTCATCAGGTGCATATATGGCAGTATATTAATGGATTATCCTATTCATTGAAACCTTTTTCATTGTCAGAAGGTATCACAAGAAAGATTTGTATTCTCCATCTGAGACCTGTCGATGACGATATGACTCAAGTCCAATCGTTGGAGATATAACTCTGATATGATTAAATGGTTCATATTAGTCTATCACACGATGATGACATCAAGGCCTTTAAAAGTTTAACATTTTCCTTCAAGACTATAAAAATAAAACATTCTCGAATACATTTCCATGAAAATAAAAGGAAGATATTTAACATTGGTTTCATAAATCATTGAAACTTTATAAACTCATCGCGCACCTTCCCCCCTTGAAACATATTTCAAGAATACTAATAAAGAGGGCATAGTCATTGGGAGATATCCTTACGACCTCCACCTACAAACCCATCTCTTTAACAAAATCCAACAAAGATATAATCAGAGGACTCTTCCCCCAATCAACTCTACCCCGACAACGACGTGATAGGAATACATGTTCCTTATTTAATTTATCTTTTCTTTTTCACTCCAATGGTAACAACCACTGGACTTCCTTGGATAAATTTAAGGATGAACAGTGTGAATCTGACCGAGTCGGAGCTCTAATGCATCTAGTATTGATTGTAGAAGGTTTGGGTAAAATTGAAAATATAATAATCGATTAAGACATATCGACAGTACATTGTTTGCAAATATGGTAAAACACAAACTCCTTTCCTATACATGACCTAAGTAAATTCCATTACGAACTATGAATCTCTTGTTATCAGGTATGTATTTTAAAAATTTTGAAATTATTGTTATCTATAGAAAAGTATAAGATGCAATAACTTTGTATTGCATGACAATGTACACAAGTGAAGAAGATGTCGCAGATGTAGACAAGAAAAGAAAAGAACTAGGAAGTTGTCGGGCCTTCCCCAATTCCAGGATCGGTTTCCTTTAATATTATCGATACAAATAGACACGAAGGGAGGGATATTTATGCAATATATTCAAATATATCAGACATGTTCCAAAATGAAAAGTATTCGTTCAATGATGAAGACATCGACAAATACAAAATTTCAGGAAAAGTGACATCCATATTGTAGCAGCTCGCCCAATGCTTGTTTCATACAATGGTGTTGCAATATGGTGTTTCATTCACATGCAGAAAGAAACAACAATGATATTCAATGCTTTCTACATTTCAATCACATCTCTCAAGTCTGGAGATATCAAGATTCGATACAAAACTCCAGATCCCACAGTGTCGCTAGACAAATCATTTCTAGATAAATTCAGAATCAATCATAAGGATTTTGAAACTTTGATGGACGATTGGTTTCTATATGAGGAATGGATAGTGAAAAATGGAGAAAGGTATATTCTTGCATGGTACCTAAAGTACCCGTACAAAATGCTAAATGTGATGATCTACAGGTTATAGGGCGAGGATAAAAGAACCCATTTCAGAATGGAATGGTTTTTTATGGCATACATAGTGGCCAATACCAGGAAAGCTTTCAACTGGGCCAAAATTTTGTCCTTCAGTATCACGACTCGGACTTGGGAGGCCCAAGGTATGAAAATAACATCTTTTACATGACAACTTACCTCATAGAAGAAATTTGTGTAGTGCACAAGTTCCTTGCTTTCAATTGGGCTTGGAATCCAAGCCAACCCCCAATTCATGTGTACTTTTGTTAGTTGTGGGAGGTGAAATATAAAGAACACATGTATGATATAATTTCCTACTTCCTAGTTTCTTTACACAAAGCCATTTTCGAGTTTCATCCACACCAAATATCCACAGGGGTTGTCAAATATTTACAGGGGATAGGAGATTGGTACATGAAGAAGTACTACACCTATGTCAGAATATTGGAGCCACAAGGACACCTCACATGTTACCCAAATATGTACCCGATAAGTTTTTTTCCAGAGAAGTATCCTATCATACAACAGAACATGGGTTTTCTGCATACTTATCAGAAAAAAATAAAAAATATTGGCCAAATTTCTTTCTACACATAGTCCAATACTCCCTGTTCAATAAGGGACATACCGAGAAGGAAGTTGAAGTTTTAAAAGAGATATTTTTATGCACTAGAAACAAGAAAGGACATGATCCCTAAAATATAATATACAAGTATATAAAGGTTGTAAATATAGCACAAAAAAAAGTCCATAAGGTCAATCATGTTAAGGATATCTTCCGAGGAGCCTCATATTTCGAAGAAGTATTAGATATAATATGGACTAAATTAGAAAAACAACAACTTCACAAAGATGAATATGCAGACAGATGTTTGGTGAGAAAACAATTCAAAACACTACTAAAATAAGATAAGAGAAATGGGAGGCCAAAGAACTAGAAAGGAAGTAGAAAGAGGAAGAAATATCAAAAAAAATAGATGAAGTAGAGGAGAAGTAGCAACAGAGAAAGAAAGAATAAGCAAAGAAGAAACATACCAAGATGAATAAAGGTAAAGATCCAGTTTCATAGGGAAATGGAGAAGGGACAGGTAACCCTGGGTCAAAAAACAAAACTGAAGTAGGTAAAGGGAATGAAATGAAAGTTTTTGAATCCCAATTGAATGACCCAAGAAAGTGAACACATTTGTAGTAATGAACACTTATACCAGTATGGTAACAATTCCACTGGAAGAATGTATTCCCCTGGCAGTTATCCCAGGTAGTCTTTCGCTCACATCTATAGGATTGGAAATTGAATGGGTTGTTGTGGTTGTTGGATATTATTACTATAGTCACAAGACTAAATCTATTGAGAAAAGGAAGATAAAGAGAAAAATATATTGATCGGGATAAATCCAAGACACGTCTAAAAGAAACATCAAATGGAAATCAAGTCCAAACCCTAAGGAAAATACAATTCAGGCCACATCGGCCCTTAATGCTTTCGTTGGGGAAAATGTGATGTTAGTTTATGAAGTGGAATGATATAGATTTATAAATGGAATGAAATGGAATACATATGTATAAAAAAGAAATACACAGAAATACAGTAAAACTTAACTTTTATTAATAAAGAGAATATGTTGAAACTGTAAAATTGCATATTGAAACAAACTTGCTCGAATGGTGGAAGCTTATCTCTGGGAAGAGATGTGATGGATACGCTCATTCACAATAATATGGTTAAAATGACACTCCAAATGAATTTTTAACATAAAGCATAAATGGTAAAATACTAAACAACCAAAAACCTAACCCAAGGAGAGGAAGAGCCAAAAGTCATTTGGGTCTCGATGGGGTAAGTTGGTCGTAACTTTTGCATATGATCTCTATTTTAGGCACCTGATAGCTCATTGGAAAGAAATATATGAGGAATACAGATGTTTACATCATGCTCTAAATAAAGTCTACAGTGTGACTCTGTCGCACCCAAAAAATGTTGTTTAGGGCCTCAAAGCGGCCTCGGAAGTTTAGGACCTGAAAAACTACGAAAAAACTGCCAAAATGAAATATGTTCTTTGATCCAGTGGAATAGGTGGGTGGACACTAATATCCACCTATATCAGTCCTCCCCATTGGGAAAAAAAATTCTCCATTGCGTTGAGTGCCCCCATCATATGGGGAAATTTGTGTTGAACTTGGCCCCAGGTGAGCCACTTGCCTTGGTGTAGGGGTTTCCTTTCTTTGAAAACCCAATAAAGTTGGATCATCTATTGTCGAGTGCCCTTAATCTGAGTGTCCTTGATATGATCAATGGTTGTCTATGTCATGCAGTCAGGTTTGATATTTGTCGATGTCAACTGATTTTTGATCTCTGATGTGTCCAATAATGGTGGGAAGTATGGTCGAAGGAGGTCCACATTGAACAAAAGGTGTAGGCCAAGGAAGGGGGAATACTTATCTCAAAATAATTGTCACCCACAACTTTGGTGATGGTGTAAGGTCCATAGAGAAGTGCAAAATGATTTCTATGGGGTCCTATAAGGCACTCTTTCTGCAAATGAAACCAAACCTTGTCTACAACCTGAAAATTGTGCAACACCCAGTGTTAATCATGGTAGTATTTGTACATAGCATTGGCTTTCTGTAAAATACCGTGGGCATTTTATCAGGTGTGATGAATTCGTTCAATAAATTTGGTGTCTTTTTGGCCTCATATTGAGCATGGGATAATTATTCCTATCTGGATGCAAGGGGTAGTGTGACATCATTGGGACCCAATGGTAGAAATTCCAACCCCACCTAAAAGGGACTATGGTTGATCGATCTATGAAGTGTTATGTTGTAGTTGTGTTGAACATAGGGGAGACTCTCATCCCATGTGTGTAGATGTTTGGAGTTGTACATTCCCAAGATATACACGATCACTCTGTTGACAACCTCTGTCTTACCATCAGTTTGGGGGTGGAAGGCAGTGGATTTGGTGAGTTTGGTGTCCAACAATGACCAGAGGTTGGACCAGAATGTGTTGAGGAACCTATTGTCCTAATTTTATATGATGGTTTGTGGTATCTTGAAGTGTGCCCACACTCGTTCAAAGAATATCTTGGCAGTGGCCTCCACTATGATGTTCTTCTTGCAGGCTGTGGGGATGGTCATCTTAGAAAACCATTCAACCACCACAAAAACACATTCATTTCCTTTCTTGGTTGAAGGAAGGCCCGACATCTATTCCATAGATATGGATTCCCATGGATTTTCAAGAGTAGGCAGAGGAGTTTACATGCATTTCTTCTTAGTAGTTGGTTTTGAAATGGCACAAGTACTGCATGACCTGATATACTTGTCGATGTCATGTCGAATTTTTAGCTAGTAGAAATAATTTTTTAGTACTGTTGTTGATTGTGAAGCTTGATTATCTTCTTGATTTAGAGGTATTTGTTTTCAACCATGTTTATACCCCATGAATAATTTACACCCTGGAAGAATGTACAATCATCCACGCGGGGGAGTGCAGGAGGGGTTACCCCCCATGCGAGGTCCGGCGGGGGTTCAGAGCATAGCATTCCCTGATGGGGGTTCAGGGGTGAAACCCCCAAAGGAAAAATTGCCTTATAAATGTATATTGTAATTTCATAGTAAATCTGGACCATTCATTATAAGTTCATAGATCTGACGGTAGAATTTATGTTAGGGTTTTTTTCCCTATAAGGAACCCCTCTTTTATGAGGGAAATGTATTAAGACCATGTATCATTGTGAATATTGTATTCTAAGAGAGAATATTGTGAGAGAAATAAGAGGAAGTTATGGTGAAAGTGCTATAGTTTGTATCGATTCATTTGTTGGATAATAATAAAGGAAGGACCTAGAAATTTCTCTGGTGAGCGTAGCCCACACTAGGTCAACCACGTATATCTATGTCTCTATTGTATTGTGTATATTCTGTGTTTTATTTCTGCATTTTTATTTTATTTCTCTATGATCATGTTTTTCTAACTACTGGTATCAAATCAAAATGTAACTCCCAGGCAAAGAGGGTTCCTGGTTCAAGTGGGAGAAATGGCGAAAGATGGAAAGTTTAGGGTCAAGAAATTTAACGGCCAAAATTACTAGTTATGGAAGATGCAGATGGAAGATTATTTATATCAGAAAGATCTATTCCTACCATTGGGTGGAATAGAAAA
>SNQJ01S0120486.1:14970-27175 GCA_010110895.2 Picea sitchensis | reverse complement strand
CCTAAATAACAGACAACCTAACATAGAACCTGGTCTCCAAGATCAAACTAGTATTGCTTTAAACCTATTTAATACTATTCTACAAACAACAACTAACCGGGCTGAATTAGAATGTTCATGGGCTGCTATTGAGAGAGATATTATCATCCAAGAACAACGAGAAGATAGACAGGGGCAGTTGAGAAACCGATTCTTCTTTACCCTTCTTTTTGATTCTTATCCTTTAATTATCTTTACCTTTACGGATGCCTTGACGGTATACTTTACAGCCTTAAAGTATAAACTCAGGAACAACATCCCTTATCCACTTAACCCCCAACACCTCAATTGATTAAATATTTAGGTTAATCTAGATACATTCGGGGTGAAATTCGGTGCTACTTCTGGTGCAATTTCTGGTGCTAACTAGGGTACTAAATCAGGCACTAAACGAGGCACAATTTTTGGCACTAAAGGGGGCTTTATTTCTATCGCTAAATGGGGTGCAATTTCCAACACTATTAGTGCATAATTTAACGCCTAAATGTTTTGTTCGGCACAAAAAACACCATGAATAGCTCCATCCTAATAAGTACCACTAACTTGTTCAAAAAATTGAAAAAACATACGCTAAAACCAACTTTGGAAGCAAAAATGGGAGCAAATCATAGGGATTTTTTTGTAGTGTATGTAAAACTGTGGATCAGATAGGTCTAAAATATCATGAAGGAAATATATTTCTTGTGTAAATTTACCCCATTTATAAAAAGACAAAATAGAGCATGTGGTGTTTTCATGTTGTGTTTTTGCATTTTGTCATACTGTGTGTTTGATTTGTAAAACTCTATGCATAAGATATCTTGGCGGAGTGATAAGTTTATGTGATTGCAAGAAGACAATGTGTAGCTAATTTGATCAAGTTCTAAATTCTATTTAAAAGAATATTTTTGATGCAAAATGCCTACCCCAGTGGGGTCCACGACCTCCTGGTCACTAGATCGTCCTCTAACTCTGAGCTGAAACAACTCTTTTCGGGTCCTCACTAGAACCCTAAAAATCAGATCCACATGTCCAAATCCGAACTCAGTTGGATTTTACAAATGCCTAGCGTGAGCTGTAACTCCGCACGACCAAGGGTTATGACCACACCCTTATCCTACAAGGTGTTTTTCATTTCGGGATTCGAGACTTCTCGAGGGAGAAAACATCGACTCTTCAACACTGAAAACCGAAAAAGATCTTAACGATGATTATCGCCTACTCAAATATCGGTCCAAGTGACCATTCTCCATGACCCCATGCTTAAAATAAAAGGCACTTTTAGGTATCGGGCTTTTCGTTGTCAAGTGTCCCGTCCTCCTGCTCCTCGGATCCCTGAATCCCTATTGGGGCTTTAGCTAAGAGCTAGCCCTCTTCCCTTTATTCCCAATGTGACTTCTAACTAGGCCCAAGTCCCAGCACCTATTTCTTTCGACTTTCGCAGATCGTAGACCCACAGACAATGTTTCCTCCACTCCAAAATTCTGATACCAAAAACTTGGAGATCTAGATCAATAGTCTAGATCTGTCACAAATGAACGGTCCAGATCAAATCCTGTCTTTCTCCTTTTTGGGATTTTTGTGGAGTCCTCACCTCCCAACTCTTGGCATTCAAACTCCAATTGTCTTCTAGATCTCTGCCAGATGTCCTATGAGATGGACGGTTCCGATCCTTTCGACGATTCCTCCAAACGCTGACTACTCGCCATGTGTCCTCTTAAGTGGATGGCTCTGATGGTTTTTGGGACTTAACAGTTCCTTCCCCTTGATTATACGAGGGATTAAACCTCTTGCACTTTATCTTAGATCTGATGTCTATCGGTCCTCGGTATTAGATATTACGGCTTAGATCTAACCTCTTGCACTTTGAGAGTTATGTGGATCTATTGTTACTCCACATGCATGTTCACTTGATCCCATGGTTTGCAGCTATCCACACTAGGTCTGATGGTTAGGATCCTTCACAGATCAACGACCAAGATCTTTATTGACAATCTCCTTTCGTGGTCTTGGGGGAGTCTTCCCTCTTTATTCCCCAGTAACGAAATGTGAAAATGGTCCTATGGCACAAATATTTAAGGTTCGTGCTGCTCTTACGGATCTGATGGTTGTCGACTCTTTGCATTAGGAATCTCATGGTGACTGTGTTCTTCCTCCTGAGCTTCTGCGATGTTTCTTTCCCAGACTTGGGAGATCTATCTGCCGCCACAGGTTTCGATTCTTTGTCCTTAGTAGGATTTCAAATAGCTCAATTCAAAGGATTTTCTCAAAGAGAAAATGCTTCTCTCCCACCTAGCACTAGCCTTCCTGGTTCCTTGAAAATTAGTCGTTTCAAGGTCATATGCACTCCTTGCATCCAAACTCTTAAGTTTCCATTGTTTTCTATGAACCTCCCTCCCTGAATCGTGTCGTGATTCAGTCAATGCACACCTTGCTTTAGGGAATGCACACCTTGCATACACGGCTCAACAAAAGAACAACTAAAACTTATCCAGTCCCATTATAAATTCATACAATCACTCTCTCAATAATTCTTACATAGAAAATGAACTGTAACTACTACACATACACAAAATAACATACATCCATTCATACTCAAGACGAACACAACTCAAGTAGATTCAAGACAATTTTCGTCTCTTCTATTCCTTCATAAAAATGAAAATTACATAGTATTTCTACTCCACTCTATTATGTTCTACTGATCTCCTCTAGTTAGTCATCAATGCTACTATATTACAATGCAATTGAAAAGCTATCTAAGGACCGACTCTCTGAGCTCTCTCGTCCTTTCCTGAAATCTATTAAATTCAGAATTCAAAC
This sequence comes from Picea sitchensis, assembly GCA_010110895.2. Taxonomy (NCBI): domain Eukaryota; kingdom Viridiplantae; phylum Streptophyta; class Pinopsida; order Pinales; family Pinaceae; genus Picea; species Picea sitchensis. Next base: position 24,334 of record SNQJ01S0120486.1, on the reverse strand, counting down.
TATCACCTAACTAGTGCTGCTATAATAACTACGAGTTATTGCAGGATATAGTCTACACTCCATATCCTCGGTTTCTTATAGTCCTGAAAACTTTACAAACAAGTTAAAATTTAAAATTTCATTTCAAAAATATCCCAACAACCAATTTAATTTCTGAGAAAAGGCTTGATTTGAACTTTGCATTGTTGAGATGTCATTCTTCTCTCCTCCACATGTGCATTGATGGCTGTGAAGGCGATGCTCCTGCATCATAATCCTCCGGTTAAAATATTTCGTGGACTCCTATCCATGAGCTCTTTTACTGTCTTTCCATGCTTCAAAATATTAGTTTCTATGACCCAACTTGCATCTTCCATTGGATGATCTTTCCACTTCACTAAATACTCGGGATATTTTTTCCTCCTGATTTTCTTTCCATCACTCTACTCAATAATTTCCTCCATTTGAGGTATTTCTGTTGTGGGAAATTTCTCTTCCCATTGAATCTCTTTCTGATCATCTACCTCTCCTGCTTCATCTCTCCTATAAGGATACAGGTCTGCAACATTGAATATCGACAATATCCTAACATTATATGGTAACTCAATCTCATAAGCATTGGCTGCGAATTTTCTCAAATGAGATAAAACTTCATCTCTAATTTCAAATTGAATTTCTCTTCTCCTCTGGTCAACTTTTCTCTTGTACTTCTGGCTGCTGTCATGTAGCTGCTCTCTGACTCTGTCATGAAGTCTTTGCATCTCTGCTGCAAATTCTTCTGCTCCAACACTTCTGAACTCATAACGACTTAAGTTTCTCAATTATGTGATCCCTCTTGGTTGCATACCACACACAATTTCAAATTGACTCCTTCCTGTAATCCTGTTCACTGAATTATTGAACACAAATTCTTCCTGTGCCAGAATCTGAACCCATTGTCGACCTTGCTCAGTGACTAAACTTCTTAACAGGTTTCCAAGACTCATGTTTACAACTTCGGTCTGTCCATATGTTTGAGGTTGATATTATGAACTAAAGGATAATGTCATCCCTAGCCTCTTCCATAGAGTTATCCAAAAGTGTCCTACAAATTTGGTGTCTCTGTCTGAAACTATTCTCCTCGACAATCCATGCAGTCTTACTACTTCATTGAAAAACAAATTGGCGATGTGTGTGTCATCGATTGTCTTCTGGCATGACATGAAATGTGCCATTTTTGAGAATCTGTCCACCACAACGAATATGGAATTTCTCCCTTTTTGAGTTCTAGGCAATCCCAAAACAAAATCCATGCTGATTGTGTCCCACGACCTTTCTGGAGTTGGCAATGGTAGATACAAACAAGTGTTCTATTGTCTCCCTTTTGCATGCTGACAAATTATACATTTGTTCACTAACTTCATCACTTCTTCCCTCATGCTCGGCCAATAATAAGAATTACTCAACTGTGAAAATGTCTTATCATGACCAAAGTGTCGAGCTAAACCTCAGCTGTGTTTTTCTTTCAGTAGGTTGTCTCTCATTGAGCACCTCAGAATGCATAATTGGCTTCCCCTGAATAGTAATCCATCCTGAATCAAATACTCAGTCCATGGGCTTCTGTCTCCCAACAAAGGATTCTTGCATGCCTTGTAAGCTTCTTTGAAATCTGCATCTTCTCCATACATCTCCTTGAGGTGTTCGAACCCCAATGTCTCCACTTGGAATTCCTATACAATCAAACTCCTTCTGCTCAAAGCATCTGCAACTTTGTTAGCAGTTCCAACAATGTTTTTAATAACAAAAGTAAAATTTTGCATAAATTATACCCATTTTTAATGTCTCTGATTCAACTTCTCTTGCCTAGTAATAAATTTCAAAGCATGATTATCACTATACAAGACAAATTATTTAGGAAATAGATAATGCCTCCATTTTTTCAAATCTTGAATCATCGCATAAAATTACTTGTCATACGTGGAATATGTTTTCTTGGTGTCATTTAGTTTCTCGTTGAAATAAGAAACTAGCCTATTCTCCTGACTCAAGAATACTCCAATAGCTAATCTTCTTGCATTGCATTTCACTTGAAATGTCCTTCCAAAATCTAGCAAGACCAAAATTGGCTTCTTTGTGATTTTCTGCTTCAACACTTTGAAACTTTTTTCAGCTTCTTCTTTCCAACTGAAGGACTTGTGTTTTTTCTTCACAGTGTCCAACATAGGTGCACATATGCCACTGAAAGTTCTGATAAACTTCCTATAAAAGTTGGCTAACCCATGAAATCTTCTTACTTCAAATAGGCTGCTTGGTGATGGCCATTCTCTAACTGCTCTTACCTTTTCCGGGTCCATCTTCAATTCATTTGAAGAGACTACGAAACCCAAATATATGAGATCCTTCTTCATAAAAGATCTCTTCTTCAGCTTTATCAACAATTTCTCTCGTTGTAATCTTTCCATCACTGATGTCAAGTATCTCAAGTGTTCTTCTTTTATTTTATTGAAGCTCAGTATGTTATCTAGATACACTATGACAAATTTGTTTATGAAGTCTTTCAACACTTCATTCATCAGTCTCATAAATGTGCTCGGTGCAGTTTTCAACCCAAACAACATGACCATCCATTCAAACAATCCTTCATTTGTCTTAAATGCTGTTTTCCATTCATCTCCCTCTCTCATTTGGATTTGATGATATCCACTCTTCAAGTCTATCTTTGAGAAATATCTTTCTCCACTCAAACGGTCCATCAAATCATCGATCCTCGGTAAAGGAAATTTGTATCAAATGGTTATCTTGTTGATGGCTCGAGAATCTGTGCACATTCTCCATCCTCCATCCATTTTTGGACTTAATACAGTCAGTACTGCACATGGTCTTAGGTTTTCTATGACTAACCCTTTATCCAACAATTCTTGGACTTGATTTTTGACCTCCTTATTCTCTCTAGGTGTCAACCTATAAGCTACTTTGTTTGGTAGACTAGCTCCTGGAATAAGGTCAATGTGATGGCTTATGATCTTGATGGGTGGTAATGAGTGTGGTAACTCATCTACGACTATATCAACAAAGTTTCTAACAGTTCCTAGATTTCCATAGGCAAATATTCCATAGAAGTATTTGTAAGGATAACTCTAGGCTTAATCACAACAGAAAACTGCATTTCTTTCTCCTCCTTGAATTCTTTTAAGAGCTCCTTCCCACTCATGAGAAGTATGCTCAAACTAGTTTTTGCCTTTGGCTCTTTGGCTTCTATGGGTAACAACATTGTTCTACCATTTTTTCTCTAGAGTATAGGTATTCTTCCTCCCATCATGAATAACCTTTCGGTCATATTGCCATGGTCTCCCCAATAAAATATGACAGACATACATCAGAATTACATCACATAGTACTTCATCTTTGTAACCTCCTATTTTAAATTCAACTTGGCATTGCTGACTTACCATGACCTGATTTCCTTTCTGCAACCACGATACCTTGTATGGATTTGGATGTGCAGTCATCTTCAACTCCATCTTCTCCACCATCTCTATGGATATGATATTGTCAGTGCTCCCATTGTCTATGATGACTTTGCAAACTCCGTCTTTCATCTTGCAAGCAGTTTTGAATAGGCTTGTTTGCTGAACTGGCTCCTCTGGTTCCTTTTTTGGTTTAATAAGAACTTCCCTCATCATGAGGTTTCTTCCACCTTCTACTACTTTTTTTTTGACATGATTCTATGCTTCAGCAATGTGTGCTACTCCACCTTCTTCTCTTTTTCTGGCGAGACACTCCCAAGATTTGTGCCCCCTTTTTCCACATGTATAGCATTTAACTACGCCTCCTTTGGCTCTTCCTCTTCCTCTTCCCCTAGAAAAATAATTTCTTCCACCATGCTATCATTCTTTAGAACTTCCACCCTTCTCATGGTGACTATGCTAGTTGTAAGCTTCAGGTTTCAACTTCTGGAACTTTTCTCTGCTGGTTCCTTTGCCTCTGCTAGAACTTCCACCTCTGCTTCATTAGCTTTGCCTCCTGGATAATTTTTCCTTAGCTTTCAAGGTTGCTTGATAGGAATCCTTGAATTTATTGACAGACATTGTGCTGATTTCCTCTTGAATTTCATATCTCAGCCCTTTGATATATCTGCCTATCTTCTCATCTTCATTCTCTTTTTGTCCAACCCTGATGTTCAGTCAGTAAAATTCTTCAGTGTACTCCTGCACTAATAAACCTCTTTGTTTCAGGTTCTGCAATCTTCTATAAAGATTGATCTGGTAATCGTTCGGGATAAATTTGGATTTTAGCCTAGCTACCATCCTTTCCCAACTTTTAATTTTCTGCTTACCATTTCTTCTATGTTCGACCTGCAGTTCATCCCACCATAATGTTGGATGGCCTTTTAGTCTTGTCACTGCATAATTTACCATTTTATCTTCTTCTATATCTTCGTAATCGAAGTATTTTTCCATGGCACATACCCATTCTAACAACTCTTCAACTTCCAAGTTGCCTTCATACATAGGTACCTCCACTCTTTATCTGGCCCTTATCCTTGAAACAAACTTTATCAAGCGATTTTGTGCAACATCTTTTGCATCATTTGCCTCGACCTCTTCTCCTTCTTCGATTTCAGTGTCACTAATATCACCAACATATGGTGCTCATATCTGTGTTGTCTCCATGGCATCTAGTCTCATTCTAAGTCACCTCATCTCTTCTTCCATCTCTGTTTTTTCTCTGCGCCTTCTTGGTGGCATGACTTCACTGCGTCACCCACAACTAGGAGTTGAAAACTTCTTTGACACCACAAATGACACAAACCTTCCTCCTTTACCTTTGTCTATTGTCTGCAAACAAACTCAATCTTATCTCTGATACCACCTAATGCAAAACCCCTACCCAAGTGGGGTTCGTGACCTCCCAGTCACTGGATCGTCCTCTAACTTTGATCTAAAGCAACTCTTTTCGAGTCCTCACTGGAAACCTAAAATTCATATCCACGGGTTCAAATCCAAACTCATCTAGCTTTTACAAATGCCTAGCATGAGGTCTAACTTCGCACGACCAAGGGCCCTGACCATACCATTATCCTACAAGGTGTTTCATGTTTTGTGATTCAGGACTTCTCGAGGGAGCAACCCTCGACTCTTCAACACAAAAATCTGAAAAATAGCTTAACGATTATTATCCCCTGCTCAAATCTCACTCTAAGTGACCATTCACCATGACCCCGTGCCAAAAATAAAAGGCACTTTCAGGTATCAGGATTTTCGCTGTCAAGCGTCCCGTCCTCCTGCTACCCGGATCCTTGAATCCCAGTTGGGGCTCTAGCTAAGAGTCAACCCTCTTCCCTTTATTTTTGATGTGACCTATGATTAGGCCCAAGTACCAATGCCTATTTCTTTCATCTTTCACGGATCGTAGACCCACGAACATTGTTGCGTCCACTCCAAACTTCCAATAACAAAAACCTAGAGATCTAGATCTGTCACAAATGAATGGTCCAGGTCAAATCTTGGATTTCTCCATTTTGGGATTTCTGTAGAGTCTTCACCTCCTAATTCATGGAGTTCAAAATCCGATGGCTTCTAGATATTTGCCACGCATCCTCTGAGATGGATGGTTTCGATCATTTCAGCGATTCCTCCAAATGCCAACTACTCGCCATGTGTCCCCTTAAGTGGACAACTCTGATGGTTTTTGAGACTTAACGAGTCCTTCCCCTTTCTTATATGAGGGATTAAACCTCCTACACTTTCTCTTAGATCTGACGACTATCGGTCGTCGACGTTAGATCTTATGGTTTAGATATAACCTCTTGCACATTGAGAGTTATGTGGATTTGTCGTTACTCCACATGCATGTTCAATTGATCCCACTGTCTGCAACTATCCGTGATAGGTCTGACGGTTAAGATCCTTTACAGATCAACAACCAAGATCTTTATCAGAAAATAACCTTTCATGGTCCTAGGGGAGTCTTCCGTCTTGATTCCCCGATAACTAAATGCGAGAACAATCCCATGGCATAATGAGTTAAGGTCCAAAATTCTCTTGCGGATCCTACGGTTTTCGACTCTCTGCATTCAGAATCTGGCGGTGACTCTGTTCTTACTCCTAAGCTTCTACAATCTTTCTTTCCCAGACTTGGGAGATCTGTCCGCCACCATAGGTTTCGATTCTTTGTCCTTAGTAGGATTTCAAATAGTTCAATTCGAACGATTTTCTCAAAGAGAAAATGCCTCTCGCCCACCTGGCGCTAGCCTTCCCGATTCTTTGAAACTTAGTCATTTCAAGGTCCTATGCACTCCTTGCATCTATACTCTTAAGTTTCCTTTGTTTTCTCTGAACCTCCCTCCCTGAATCATGCCATGATTAAGTCAACGCACACCTTGCGTTAGGGAATGCAGACCTTGAATACACGGCTCAGCAGAAGAACAACTGAAACTTATCCACTCATGTTATAAATTCATACAGTCACTCTCTCAATCATTATTACATAGAAAATGAACTGTAACTACTACACATACACAAAATAACATACATCCATTCATACTCAAGATGAACACAACTCAAGCAGATTCAGGACAATTTTTGTCTGTTCTATTCCTTCATAAAAACAAAAATTACATAGTATTTCTACTCCACTCTATTCTATTCTACTGATCTCCTCTAGTTACTCATCCATGCTACTCTATTACAATGCAATTGAAAAGCTATCTAAGGATCGACTCTCTGATCTCTCTCGTCCTTTCTTGAAATCTATTAAATTCAGAATTCAAAACTATACCTAACTAGTGCTGCTATACTAACTACGAGTTATTGTAGGATAGAGTTTACACTCCATATCCTCGGTTTCTTACAGTCCTAGAGACTTTACAAACAAGTTACAATTTAAAATTTCGTTTCAAAAATATCCCAACAACTAATTTAATTTCTGAGTAAAGGTTTGATTTGAAATCAGCATTGCTGAGATGTCATTCTTCTCTCCTCCACATGTGTGTTGATGGCTGTGAAGGCGATGCTCCTGCATCAATTTCCTGAGTATTTGTCTTCACACAAACAAAAAGTCATGGTTTGGTGCAGTGGAACACCATGTAAAGATATGCTAAAAGTTAGTATTGGTGTAGTATTCCACGTGCAGAGTAACTTGTGACACACTACATTATTTGTTGAATTTCACGCATAATTGTTTGTGACATATTTCGTCAATATTGTTCATTGACGCTTCTACACATAGGTATATCTACGTAGTGGTGATTCTACACAGAGTTATCTATGACAAAGGGAGATTCCACACTGTGGAAAAAGGAAAAATTGAAGTGCATGTTCATGTTGATCCAAGGCCATACAAGAAGCCAAATATTGACTATGACAGAGAGTGGAAAACTCTTTGATTGTGTGTTGAAGTTGGTGGTATTTTATGTCATTTGCGCAGTTCTTCACTTTCTAGAGGAATATCGCTAGCACAAATAGCACTGTATTTTCAATGCTTGTGTGGACAATAAATGTTGTTTTATCATCATGTAGTTACAGACCTCTGCACAGTGAATTGTGATAGGGGATGTAATTTGGGAAATATCCCAGTCATATATTAGCCACTGATTTTGTCATATTTACAAGGAGGGGGAAAGGATTATGAACTGCTCTGAAGTAGATGCCATGGTTTTCTATGGGTTGGGTGTCTCTTTCTATTTATATTTATGCGTATTCTAAACATGATTTTTTTTGGTAAAGGACATTCAAGTAAATGCACCTTATCCACTAGGGATTAAAGCAATTTGTGTTGGGTACTATATTTATCTTTTGGAAATTTCTTGGTCAAACTCCTTTTATACTTTATCTTTTTTCAGGTCATGTGGATATTTTTCTATGACCATATATCCACGGTCAACATAATTATTTTTTCCCTACCTCCATGTTGTGCATAGGTATGTTGCGTGCATAGGAAACACTTGGTCTATTTTTGGGTGTTGTGTGGAGCATGGATGCATGCTTCTGCAAGTCCACATTTGGAATAGTTTTGTGGGATGAGCTATAAGAAGCTACATAATTTTGAGTATGGTGGGGTCATTTATGGTGCGTTGTTTTCTTTTTGTTTTAGGAGTAAATAAGAGGGATTTAGAAGTGACACAAACTAGATGTCCTTATTTTTCTATGGAATGTGTAGTGGTCTCTAATGGTGAATTGTGTTATAGAAGTTATTATGTGTTTGGAAAATACATTTCAGTAAATATGTAGTATGCATTTGGCCTTGAATCATTTCGATTTGTTTGATTTATTTATGTTTCATAAATTTCACAGTGAAATTTATTTATACATAGATATAGTGGATTTACAATTAGTGCTAAGTAATTTTCATGCTTTTCTATCGGATGGGTAGTGCAATGCATTTATAATTATGCATTTTCTAAACTTAATTCATTTGGGGAAAGGACATTTTAGTTAACATGCACCATCCACTAGGGCTTGAAGCCATTTGTACTTAGTTCTATATTTATCTTTCAAACATTTCCTAGTCAAACACGTTTTCTACAGGTTGTCCAGAGAATTTTTCTCTAACCATATCTCCAGATTCGAAATATATATTTGTTCTATGAATCCACACTGCGAACAAGTATGTCAGGTGCATAGGAAAAATTTGGTATATTTTCAAGCGTTCTGTAGAGGATCGATGTCGTTGATGCTAGTGAGTGTTGTTCTTCTGCAGGTCCATATTTCAAATAGTTTTGTGCCATAATTTTTGAAAAGCTAGGTAATTTGGAGGGTGGCCAAGTCATTTATGTCACGTTGATTTGCCCATATTTAAGAGAAAACGATAGGGATTTAGACCTGATGCAAATTCTATGTCGCACTTTTCTATGGAACACATAGTGATTTGTATCTATGATTATCTGTGATCCAGAATTTATTCATGTGTCTGGAAAATAAATTTTAGTAAATATGCATGATGTACTTGGCCTTGAATAAATTCAAGTTATCTGATTTATTTGTGTTTCATAAATGTTGTAGTGAAATGTCTTTATACTTGGTGTTTTTTTTTCACGTTGCGCAAAATCTGTTGTTGTTGGAATATTCTGATGCTTTCGGCTAGCATATGCTCCACAATATGAATTCTTACTCCATTTTCAGTCCTTATATGAGGAAACCACACTTTCAACCCTTATGTTGAGAATTGATGTTACTTATGGTCTAGCATTGAAGGACTAGGGTGCCTCGACACTTATGCAGTTTACAGAGCTATGCCATCAATTTTTTTTCAAAAGTGTATGCACTACACAGAAAGTGATTAGTCTATTTTAAAACCTTGTGTGAACAATTGATACAACACTTCATCCCACATTTCCGCACTTCTGTATCCCCTCAATTCCAATACCTAGTGTTTTTTTTCAAGTTGTGTAGAATCTTTTGTTGTT
>SNQJ01S0120484.1:27186-38574 GCA_010110895.2 Picea sitchensis | reverse complement strand
TTCATCTACAACCATTAAGGCTTCAGAAACCCTAACACTCTTTCATTTATAACTTTCTTTTCATCAGTCAGAATTAGGTAAGAGTTTGCCACTTTTATCTACTTGGTCTAGCGCAACCTTTGGGTGGATTCTTTGTGAGTTTTGGTGGTTGAATTTACCGCTATAACAACAATTTTTCTACAGCCATAAGGATGCAAAATATCTATGCAAACACCTTTTTATTACATCCTTCTTTAATTGCTCAAGTCTAATGCTATCTTACTTGAAGTAATCTAGTTGTTTCTAGTTGATCTCTTTCTCATTCAACTCAAATTTTAGCAACTTGTTTGCACCATTCATTATCATTTATATTGCTGATATATACTACTATTAACTGATGCAGTTAGGGACAAAAATATTAACTTGATTTTCCATCATATATTTGGGCTTGTTCATTTTCTTTGTGTCTCGGGAAGGTACGAATCAACATTTGCAAGGTCTACTACATATTGGAAAACTTGAATACCATCAATATGTTATTCAAGCCCTTCTCCACACATAGAAACTTGACCTATAGGAGAATCTCTTCATACATCACACTTTCCATCTCATTTCCCTCTAGGGTCACCGATATTCTCCCCTTGAAGTGATTCTATCATCTCTAAAGTGACGGGAATACCTGCATAAGGTGACAGTGGGTAGGTGTTCTCAAAGTTGTCGATATTTGGTGGTTGGGTCGGGATTTTCCCAACCTACAACTTGTGCAATAATAGAACCAATTCACATATATGAGGGGAATGAAATATTTAGTTTCAATCACATAAACCTGAGTGTCTAGGGGTGGTTGAAATGATTCTTGGGATAAGAAGAAAGATATATGATACATGGCGTCCCATGGGTAATCAGGTGTTGTCATGGCCTCTAATATATCTTCATCATATTGGAAGATGTGGTAGAACTATGGGTTCTCAGAGGTCTGATTGGTTGGATGAGATGTGTTCGTATCCAAGGTTTGATTAACATCAGTGATGGTGTTGACGTCTATGGAAGACATATGAGATGAGGATGGGTGATCATTAGTTCCGGCCAAGGCAAGTGGACCTGTAGGATGGGGTTGAGGGGTTTCACTGGATGAATTGAACCATATATCCATACACATATATGGGGTATGGGGGATGGGAGGAGGAAGAACCTCATGAATGGGACTTACCGGTGAATTAGGTGGATTTAGTGGGAAGTATTTTGATGGTTGAGGTATGAGAATGACCAATGGGGTCAAAGGAAAAAGGCCTGGATTTGATATTGGTACGATATGGCCCTCTTGTGGAGGTATTGTCAAGTTTGGGTCATTAAGGGTTTGAATTGGGGTGGGAACATGTGGTAAGGAAGACATATGTTGATCCTGGGAAGAGATAATCAAAGGGAACACATATGTGAAATGGTTTGGTTGATCACACAATGCTCAAGGGAATCTCATCTGTTCATTTACTGATGTGGAAACACAATGAATGTTAGTAACATTAGTGGTGGTAGGTGGTTGTTGCAAGGACATAGGCAATGTGTTTTGGTGTATTGCTGCTAGGGTCTCTCGAAAATTTGGTGAAGAGACCTTTCTATTTGGATGAAGAAGGTGTTGTTGTCACTGGTGACACTACTAGGGTAGGAAGTAACGGTGTTGTTTGTGGAAGTGGAATGGTATTTTTTAACTCTAGAAAAGTGGGGTAGATATTGATTGGGTGTTCGACTGTGGTGCAAAGTGCGCATGGTGGTTTGAATCGAGGTTGAGGAGGTAGGGTAAAATATTTTTTTTTCCTGGTGCCTCTATTGTTGGTTTTGTTTCCCCCTTTGTTGGTATTAATTTACCTAAATGTGTGACCGGTTTGTAGAGTTGACGTTTGTGGCATTGATTTCATGGGAAACACCTCTGGCTAAGGGGGAATGGATGGGAATGATACCATAGAGAGTGGCTCTAAATACCAAATTTGGATGGTTATCACCATGTTTAGAAAGGTGAGGGTAGAAACAACCTGGTATGCCGAAACTCTTGGTAGGAGGTAAAAGAAGGGGATTTGGATTAGGGCCCGAGGAACACTTTTCCAAATATGTGGTGGGGGTCTAATCATTATATTTTTTTTAGGACCGGGTTGTGAATTGGAAATAACTGAGGTATATTGGGGTATGAAAGCATATGGGGTAACTTGGGGGATCTGTACTTCGAGGGAAGACTCAACGAGGATTTCTACACCATCTGAGATGACAATACAAACCTGTGCTTCTCCTGTGGGTGAGGGAGAAGGGGGATATCCTCGATAAGAACCCACAAGCGATGGGTCTCGAAAGATTCCCAGTCCATTGTCAACGAAATATTAGATATTAGAACTAGACTGTATGAGGTAGATGACATTTTCTATGTTCTCTGAATTATTGGGCTCATAGTGAGTTAGCTGGTCAATGGTAATGATATTCCCATTGTGAGGGAAAATCATGGTGTTGAATATGGAGGATGCGACCACTTTCATGGAATACATGTAACTTCTCCCAAAGAGGATATTGTAAATCCAACGGGGCATCGATGAATTTGATATATATGATAATGGTTTTTCCCCCAAGTTCTACCATAAAATGTTGGTAGAGGCCTTCTGGTTGTGATGGGTGACCATCATATTCCCTAAGGGTAATGGTGGATGGGACGAGTTCTAGAGAACTGAGTTATTTCCATATCATTTTGTACATGATACATGTAAAGTACCCTTCATCAATGATGCGATGATGTATTGAGAGGTTTCAAATCTTGATTGGTATTTGGAAAGCTACCAAATATGGGAGGTGTGGTTCACTATTATTCAGATAAAAAGTGATCGAACGGGTATCTGATTGGTCGACTTCACCTAAGGTTGAAAGAAGGTTCTTCCTTTGTGACAAATAAGTTTGAAGGACCTCCAAGATGGACATGGATGTTGGATATTGAGATAAGTCATTAATTAGGCTATAACTTAGTGTCACACTTGCATGGGGGCTGTTTACATTCCTATGTAGTGGTGCATGGGGGATGCGAGTAGTAGTTTCCATGCTAGTGTGAGGGATAATCAATGGTCTCCCTATTGATAATGGGGGTGAATATGATGTAGTCAACATAGATTTGGGAGGTGTACCATACTGCCGGTTGTGAGTCTGAAGGAGAATATCCTCTTCAGTGGTGAGGAGGATGGGCCAATCAGCGGAGTTACCAAATGGAGGCTAACATGGGTTGGGATTTTTCCCCATCTGGTGTGGGGTAGGGATTGTTGTCTATGGGGTGTTAATGAATCCATGTTGGGGAATTTGGCTCTATAGAACCACTGGAGATTGGAGTTGCAGATAGTTTTGTGGTATCTGCGGGGGACCTTGTGGTGTAGGGGGTGTTTCATATTCATGGATTCTTTCATCTGTTTGTAGTCAAAAATTTGAGGACAATGATGAGTATAATTTCCATACTCACTGCATAATGCACAAGGGAATTTGGTTCAAATATTTTTATTCTTCTCCTATCGTTGTTGGTTATTATTGTTTCCCCCAATATTGGTTTGATTTCTTATGTTCTGGGTGCCCCCTGTGGGAGGATTTGGCTGTTGGGGGTTTCCCCCCTGTCCTTGGTTGGTTCTATTTCTATTATTTCCTTTCTTCTTGTTGTTGTATTGGTTAGGAATATTGGAAGTATTTAACTATTCAAAGGTTTGAACTTGTTGAATAGGGGAAGGTTGAAAAAAATTAACACTAGCATGTTGTTGACCATGTGGTGGGGAAAATTGTTGTGGAGGGCATGGAAATGGAAAATATGGATTACCTAGTGGGGGAGGTCTATAAGGAGTGTATGACGTTGATGTCCCTCCTCCGATATTTGGATTATAAATTGGGGCCATGGATGGGCCGACCACTGATTTCTGAACCTAACTTGTGGGTGGTGGAGGGATGTGTCCCCCCATCGTAGGAGTTGGTGGCACTATAAAGGGGAGAGGGGATGTGGGGGGAGGCTAATATGGTGTTCCTCCATATGGTTGGGGGTATTTATTGGCCCCAAATATGGATACCTATTGAGAGTATGGGTTAAAGTCGGCCATTGATCTATTCAACCCATCTACGATTTGTGAAGCTCCAGGTTTGTCTTGACCAAATGGTAGAGGATGAGGAGCATCGAGTAATACTGTGTAGAGATACCCCAATTGAGAGTAGATTAGGTCAAGCTGTTGATATTTGGTTATGGATTTGTATTCAATTTGGGGCATGGTTGTGGCCACATATTTGGTGATGATGGGGACTAGTGATTTAAGGAACAATTATAGGCATTGTTGAGGGGTGGTATCTGCCTTGCATATGTTTCTCCGTTGATTCCATTCATGGATGTGGTCTAGGATGTGGAAATATGTGGTTTGCTTGAAATCAGAAAGGATTTCTAGGAATGTATCATGTCATACTGGAAGATGAAAGAAGGATAAGAAGGATTTTGCTAATGTTTCAAAGGTCATGTGAGACCCTAATTTTTCATCCACATACCACTTGGTAGATGGGCCTGTGAGAGTACTCTGGAACAACCATAATAAACAAAAATATGTTGTGATGTTTTTATATGAACACCATAGGTGGAAGGATGGACATGACATGATTTGCAGGATCCTCGCTATGATTCCCATCAAATTTAGGGATATTAGAGGGAAACTTATTGGGCATGTTGGGCCAAGAGGGATTATGTAAAATAGGGTCATTTGTGAGCTTGTTTAGATATAGAATGTTCAGAGATGCTAAGTATGGTAAGTTGGGTGTAGGTGTAAGCATGGTGTTTAATGAATTGGAGGTAGTTCCTTGGGAGGATGGTTGGGAGATGGTACATTGTGAATAAGGTTGGGCTCCGCCTCCTTGTGATATAGGATTAGTGGGTGGATTTTTTTGGGTAGTGGTGCCAAACAAAGTGGACCCAAGCAAATCTTATCCTAAAACAATGACACTCATTGGTGTGTGTGCTAGTTATGTTGATGTGTCAACAAAATTGGGAACACCTCCCAAAATTGGAGGGAGGTTTCTCAAGCGTCTGGAAAGATGGGGATTCTATAGTTCCCATATGATTCTGGACTATATGTGAATGTGTGCATATGGTAGTGAGAAAAAAAAAATGAACATGTGCTTTGGTAAATGTAGACCATCTCAACAATGTTTTGATGTTGCATGTAATAAGAAAGTGGAGATCAAATATAAACATGTAACAATGTAAGATGGTTTTGGGTTTAATCCTCGTGGGGGAATAAAATAAATAGCATGTGTCCTAAAATATCTACCATCCTTCCTTTAGAAAATAATTGGGCCTTCCAAAGACACTCAATAATGGGGCATGAATCCACTGTAAGAGGAGCTAGTGAAGGTATGAATCAATCAGTTATAATGAGGGGTGAATGGGGCATATCTCGAAAGTACTGGAAATATTTCCCAATATCCATTCAAAAACTGATTGAGGTGCGATTGCAGCCCACAACCGCCACTTGGGTGTAAAACCTAGATTTATCCACTAAGCTACCTTGATCAAGAATGACATTTAGAGTTTTGGCCTAAGAAGTGGGTCACGAGCTAGATTATTTCCAAGGGTTGGGTGACCCAAGGAGGCACGTACAAAAAAACCATACCTCGATATTTGAACCTTCATGAGTATCTTTATGGGACTGATAAATCTAATCAATGGAATAAAAACTTAAACATGTGTTTTTACAAGTTTGGTGAAAATTTTAATTCATTTCTTTATTTTAATTGAAAAAGTATGTTTAGGGTAATATTTTGAAAATTATGCTTTGATATTAGACTATAGCTAATTAAGTTTTCTCAAGGTTAAACCTTGATCATAAAAATTCAAACATAAAATTTTTACTTATAGGAGAAGGTATAGTTAGAATTGAAAGAAAATCTATCTCAAAGTATACTTATACATGTAGGAAATCCAAATTTATTTTATATCAAAAAAAAATATCATCCCTAATGTTATTTAACACATTGATTCCCCCCACTTCAAAGCAATTAAGTAATTAAATATAGATGGTGAAAGGAAATTCATTAATGATTGCCCCCATCTTGTCCAAAAGGAGATGATGAAAGGAAATTTAGAAATGATTTCCCTCATCTCAAACAAATGAAATTATAAATTGAGGTGGTGAAAGGAAATTCAAGTTTGGGTATGCAAATAACTTCACCATGGCTATGGATGTCTGTTGGAAGTGAAACAATATATGTGATATCTGTAAAGGTTATTTCTACATATATTTATTAATCCTCTGTTATTAATTCCTTTTTAGTTATTTCTATATCATGATTTGAATAGGTTTATCTAAAACAAATTTAAATATAATTTCAAGCCTTGAGTAAAGAAAAAATCAATTAGAACTCTAGTCTTTGAGCTAAATTTAAACTGACTACCTTAGACAAATCTTGAGTAAATTTTAATAGAGGAAATCTTTATTACCCTTTCTTGAAATATTTATTCAAGCATGTATCAATTTTGATTATTGACAAATTTATCATAAAAAAATGATTTACTTTTAGATAATAATGACTCAATTGCCCAATAATAAAGGCACTTGATCTACATGTTTTTTCGTTCCTCACAGGGAGACACAATCCCTAGATGGAGCCTAATGTTGTAACATAGGTTAAATTTTAAATAAAAATTCAAAACATTTTTATTAGAATAGACTTTTGAGTTGTATTATAGATAATTTATTTAAAATTTCTTTAATTGTATATAGGGTTTATTGTAAATATTTTTTATAAATTAAAGTTATATTGCCAAATATTAGTTTATATTTTGTTATATATTTAGAACTAAAATGTATTTATATATTTAATTTTATATTAAGTAGAAATAATTGTTTTATTAAAATTTTATAGTATTATAAACTAATTAAATTATTATGTGCAGGTATATTTCAATGAGCATGGACCTATCCCGACAATTAATGAACCAAATTGTGGAGCGTGCCCATATTAACGGTCATTATCCCTTCACGACCTCGAAGATTGCATTGAAAGTTCCAACGTGACATCATGTCAGACCATCGGGATTTCGGACCCTCGACTTATTGGATGGGAAAGCTTTAACAATACCAAGCCTTAGTCTAATCCGGTGCCATGTCAACTGCCAATAGAGCTCTGAAAAAACCAACTAGCAGTTGCCACTTTAGCACCAAAAAAAACTAATAGAAGGCTGCCACGTAGCCATGGGACCTAATGGATACATCAGGCCGACGTCATGTCGGACCACTGGACCCCGAGAGTTCACCACATCCAAATAACAATTCATATGTGTAACGCCCCATATTTTGGTTTTAGGTAGTTAGAACTTTGATTTTTCTCATATTAGTAATTCATTGCTTAAAAACTATTTGGACTAAAAAATGTTGATATAGACATGTGACAAGTGTACATCTTGACCTATTCATGTGTTGCATACTACCATTTACATTGTTATATGCTCATGATTATGATAACTCTTTGATTTGTTTAAACATGTAAATCAAGATGTGGAATTTAGGTACATGGATACTGATTCAAAGTTATGGTGTGAATGCATAACAGATGCAAGACATGATAAAAATAAACATACATTTCTTAATTGAACGTCGATACAAATATGGATTCTTATATAAAATTATGATGTATATACATGGATATGAGTTATTGGTGAACTAACCTACAGGTTGATGTGCTATGCGATAGCCAAATGACTACATTGATGAGGTAACATGGATGTCGTAGACATCAAGAAGATAGTGTATGCTATAAGTTATAATTATTATTTAATTTATGATTCAAAATATTGCTATGATTTGTGGTAAGTGTGGTTTTGACAGGACATACAACTTTCCCAGAGTGGTTGTTTGATGACGTGACTCTAAGAACAATAGTTGCACAATAGGGCTTGATGTAGGGTGTTGACCCTAGTTCTATAAGGAGGGGTGGAGGTATTTCCCACCATTTATCCTCCGAAACCTAGAGTTGTGGGAGGGTTGTGTGAAGTCACGCTCCCCTAGACATGTGATGGAGACTACTAGTTTCCTTTTGGGGAAACTTGGTCGAGATGTATGACACTTCCGTTTACAGGTTCTATCTGGAGTTAGGTCAATATAGTTGACACTCTAGCTTAGTCCAACAGAGAAAATGATAGGATGGAAGATGGAAGTAAGTTAGGAAGGAAGGATGCTTCGATGTTAGTTGAGAATACTGATTGGGGATTGGAGATGCCACTATTGTTTACTCACTTGGTTCCTACCATGTTTAAAAATCTCTTCTGATTCCTTATTGATATTCTAAGTGTGATACTGAGTTATTGATGAATTGGTGTAATTTTGTTAGTTAAGATTATTAAATGATGCATTACTTGATCTGTTGTCCTACGTGTCTTGGTGTGATCATATAGGAACTATGCACTAGAGACAATGGTTGTTTATCATTACTACATGCATGAAATATGTGTCTGCTAGCTATGTACATATACCCTCCACATGTACACTAGTACAATTAATTATTGTATTAATTATTAAAGTAGATTATTAACTATTTATTTGAATATTTATTGATTATGTAAATTATATTGTATACAAAATATCTAGAAGAATTAAATACCTTCTTTGACTTTGATTGATGGTTGGTATGATGGATTAAATGAGCATGGTGGGTTGTCATGTACATTTCGAGGAAAATTGTCAAATTGCACTTATTAGCTAGCATGAGAAGAAAGACTTTGCATTTTATTTTATTGTTGTTTAATGCAAGTCATTTATATTTTAGTTTTATTTTAATATTTTCCCAAAAATCTAGATAAGGGAGGTTGATGGATAATAATGAGGGTGGTTGAGGTGACTTGGGGAAGGGTGTATGGAAACTTGATAAATAGGGAGAAGAAGTGGTGAGGAAGGGAATGTTTTTGGACCATGATGAGAGGTGGTGATGGTTTTCTTTGAGAATTTTGTTCTTTGTTGTTCTTGGAGTCACGGGCATGGAGGGCCAAGAATTCCAAAGGTTTCTTGGAGCTAGGAAGCCGGCTAGGCTCCTAGTTGGCTGGGAGGATTCCATTTTTTCACTCAGGGCAAGTGGGAAAAGAATGGTTGGAAGCATCTTCCTACTACTAGCAAAGCTACATTGCAAGTGATGAGCTTCAACAAACCATGGAGGAGGTATTTTCATTGGTATTTTGTTGTACTTTTGTGTTAAGTTTTAAATCTTAGAGTTAACATATTACTTATTTCATCATGTTATTTATAGTTATCATTGAGAAATTGTAAAAGAGTTGTGGAAACAAAAATAAACGAAATTATGTTAAATAAAAGTTGTTAATGCATATGTATTTAATGAGTGATTAATTGCCTAACATCCTAGATGGGTGTTACATTTCCTCCTCCTCCTCTATCTTTTAGAAATTCAGAAATCCTCCAATAGAAAATGAGCTCTTTCTTCCAAGTCATCCCCTTCTTCCTTATCCTCCTCTCTCAAATCCCCCTCATTAATTCCCAACAACATTATCCCCCCATTAATTCCCTAAGCCTTATTATGATCTGGTGCCATGTTAACCGCCAACAGAGCTCTGAAAAAACCAACCATCAACTTCCACTTCAACGCCCAAAAAAAATAATAGAAGGCTGCCACGTAGCCATGGCACCCAATGGATACATCAGACTGGTGTCATGTCGGACCACTGGACCCCAAGAGTTCACCATGTCCAAAGAATATCTCATATGAGCCCAATCCGATGCCACATCAACCTCCCAGGTGGCATGCCAACTCAAATCTAGTCAACGAGTGCCACATGTACACCCAGAAACAACCAATGACATAGGTCAACACCTCAAAAATGTGTGACATGTGTCATGTACTTTTTTACACCTCACTGCCAATGTGGACAAATCCAGGACAACTACGTGTCCATATTATGTCAGCATGATCTTTTGGGCCCAAAATCATTAAGGTCCATAGCGCCCAAAATCATTAAGTTCCATAGCACATCAAATTGATGGTTGTCAATCATTCATGAAAGAGTATAGACCAACAATGGATATTAGATCCGATACATATCAAATCAATGGGCAAGATATTTTTGGATCTTAGACATCGAGACAAATTGAAAGGCTAATTCTAAAACTCTTTTGACGATTCAGGTACCAACACACATCAACCGATGTATCAAACCAACCAGGAGGTGCCATGCCCATCGGGCTCTCGGCTATCAGAACACTGGACTCCTAGACCACAATTTCACCACATATCAATCTAATACAGTATCATGTCATACCGGGTTATCGTCTACCAGATCAACAGGATGTTGGACCCTTTCTAAAGTTCTTCTCATGATCCACTAATACATATGACCAAATTTGCGACGGTTTTTCGTTGATATTGCCACACTTATTCGTCGCAATTTCCATGAAAGCCGAGACTTTTTTTCGTCGCTATATCCATGATCCAAGTGTGCGTGGAAACATTTATGAAATTATCTCTCAATGTGTCATCACCATCATTATCGGTTTACCCTATGCATCGTTGCAATTACGACGAAATTTCGTCACAATTACAACGAAGAACTGTGTCAATTACGACGAAACTTCGTCGCAATTGCGACAAAAATTTATGCCAAGCCAAAAACTTATGATGCAGATGCTGTATGTGCAATGCAAAACCATGACAACTTGCGATGAAAATCTGTGGCAATAGTGACGAAAATGTATCCCAAGACCAAACTTACGACAAAGATGCTGTATGTGCGACGAAAAACTGTGGAAAATTGCGACAAACTTTCGTCCCTATTGCCACGGTTGTTCAAAATGAAAATTTGTTTCCGACGAACTATTGTCGATATTGTGACGATGACTTTAAGTTTAAAAAAAAAAAATACACAAGATATGGTATTACCATATTACATTGTAATATGGTATACAATTGTAATATTGTAATATTCTGGTAGAGTAATATACAGGGGGTAGACTAATACATACTTTCATTTCCAAGAATGAGCAATGAGCAATGCAAGAACATGTTTATCTAGATACCTACATCATAGAGGTTGGAATCTTACCACACGTGAGGTATGATTAGCAACATGATCTCTTATGGAAAGGATGGAGGATAGATGAAAAGGTAAATATGGGAGGTTGTGGTGTTAGGGTAGTTCTAACAAAGGCAAGAGAAAGAAGTTGATGACACTGGCATGACATTGGAAAAATGCGTGAGTTGACATTAACCGACTAAGAGTGAACATGAGAGAGAGAGGAAACACACTCTAATATAGGGTTATCACAAGAATACATGTAACATATGGCAACTTGGAGTTAAGGTGATTGTAACAAATGACATTCATTGTTCTAGGATTTCTGTAGTCATTAAGGCACCATACACTATTCAAGGACA
>SNQJ01S0120482.1:46961-58633 GCA_010110895.2 Picea sitchensis | reverse complement strand
CCCCCCTAGTTATGCACAACGCCCCAAATTGTTTTTTGGGGCGGTTTTTGCTATTTTTAGCGGATTTTGCTATTTTTAATAGTTTTCTAAATTAATCCTGGATTAAGGGATTAGGGTTTTGGTATCTACAGAATACCTAAAAAAATTGTATATATTGTATGGTGAATGGTGAAATTCAATATAATTAATATAAGAAAGGTTTTCCCTGGTTGAGGGTTTCCGGTATACATCTTTGTGTACTATGTGTATGAGCCATTGATTAAATTTTGTTTTGCTTAAGAAATTATATGCATTGCTTTACTTCACAGATTTAAAACTTACAAGAATATGCATATGTCTCCAAAGGTTTTATGAAATTTGTCTTTTATATGTCTTCCTCAACAACAAGGACTTGATTATACCCATAAAATCCATCTAACATGGACATACAAGATGGTCCCGTGACTTGTTGGAGGATAAATTCCATGTTAGTAAAAGAATAATTATCCTTTACACTTGATTTATTAAGGTCCCTGAAATATACACATGTCCGAATCTCCCCAGTCTTTTTTTCTCACAATCATAGGATTTGAAAGCCAGTCAGAATGTCTAATGGGGTATATTATTCCATCTTTCTTTAATTTTTCCAATTCAACCTTTACCAATGGTTTTAATTTGGGGTTCATCATCCTTATTATTAAGGTCCCCAAAATCTACACATGTCCAATCTCCCCAAATTTTTTTCTTACTATCATAGGGTTTGAAATCCAATCCTAATGTCTAATGGGGTATATTATTCCATCTTTCTTTAAATTTTCTAATTCAACCTTTACCAATGGTTTTAATTTGGGGTTCATCATCCTTATCTTCTCCTTGACAGGTTTTTCTCCTTCTCTTAATTGAAATATGTGATGAAATATTGTTTTATCATATTCCTTCAAATCATGATAAATCCATTTGAACACATCAAGATATTCTTTAAATAGTGTGACATATTTATCAACTTATTCAATTTTGCAATCAACTCCCAAATTGACATATTTTGGGGAACCATCAGTTCAAATATTAATATTTCTTGTTCTTGGACTTTTCAGATATACTTCTTCCTCTAAGGTTCTAGCATGATCGCCTCTGTAAAAAAGAGAGACCTGGGATTGAATAATTTTTTTAGGACAACAGCTATGCCACATATCCTCATATTCATCATCATTCACCAAAAAAATTTATAATTCTTCATCATTCTCAAATACTTGTAAATATTCTAGGTCATCAGATACAAAAGGTTGGAATACTCTTTCAAGTAGAAAGAGTATTCAAACCCTTTGTACCCGATAACCTGAAATATTTGCAAGTGTTTGATAATGAGGTCACCAAGGCTAATGAATCTTCCTTCTGATTTTATCCCTTGGGATGAAAGAGATGTTGAAAGATATGAAATCTTCCATCAATTCATTAACTCTTTGAAATATAATTTGAGTATTTCCTTTTTAATATTGTATATCTAGGTAACTTGATTTATTACCAACTTAGAGTCGCTAGTCACATTTAAATGTTCTATATTCATTTCTTATGTGAGAATCATTCCTTGGAATCAAAGCCTCATATTCTACCTCAATATTGGTGCACGCAAATTCAAGTCCGATAGCATGTGGATGCAGAATCTTTTTCTGGGTTTATAAGGATGATTCCAACTCCATTCTCATAACTTGAGCAAGCTCCATCAAATGACATCCTCCAAAGGACCTTTAAATGATCTTTGATCTCATGTCTTCAATCTCGCCTCCATGTTCAGGGATAACATAGTTTCCAAATTCCAACATCTATATACAATCTCCATTGAATGACATTATCCTCTTTTTGAATTAACACCTCTTGGGTTCACTTAGGACCTTTAATCATTGCTCCTTCTTTATATAGCAACATCATGCAACTTCCATCATTTGTTATGTAACACCCTATAATAGATGACCAATCTCTCCCTAGGACAAATCCAGATGCAAGAGGAAGATATACCACAACAATATTGAAAATTGTAATAATATGGGGAGCCACAATGATCCAAGCGCATAAAAATATTTGACTTCCACATAAGATGGCACCTGTATGGATTCAATTGCATACATGATTTCACCTATTTCATAATATTTGGTAACCTTGCCCAATGCTTCCATGATCGCCAATGGAATAATATTATTCATTCCAATTGTTGTCAACTAAATAATTATGAAGTCCAACATCATGATTTTCGCTTGAAATATAAAAGGTGGTACTTATGTAGTGTACCAATTTTCTACCCAGGTTCACCCAACCTCACATTTTTTACCATTCCTTACATGGAATTGTAAACAAATGTACCCTTACAGAATTAAAGACACTTAAAATACAGAGTGAAATATAAAACATAATAATATAAGGCAAAGATACCATGCCAAAAAATGTTAAAACATAATTCAGAATAATTATCTTTAAACAGCAGTAGAAATCACCAACCAAGTGCGTGCTCTTACTCTTAACCTCCTGTACTTTAGACCACACTCATGCTCATCATCTCTAACAAGAGGGTCACCCACGAAGCTGGGACCGAAGCTCCACCGCAAGGAATCTAGATCAGTCAGGTTGGGAAGATAACACCTACACATTCACCAGGAAGAAGTTTTCCCAAATATTCACACCACCGCATTACTGTAGCCCATTCCCACATGCTCGCTCCACCCCTGTGAGAGTGCACCTCTTCATTACCTAGACAAGTCCTTCGGGTCGCCAGCCTCCTTACCTCGGTTACAGAACGGTGCCGACTGTAATTCTCCGCTCTATGGCAACTACATAGATTTCTGGGGATTCTTTCTCCCTCTCGCAGACACTCTCTCACTGGAGGAGTCGCTCACAAAGCAATAAGCTCACGCTACTCCAAGATCAGTGGTCACAAAGAAACCACCTGAAACACAAACACAGTTTCCTAAATCGCCTCACAACACCGGGACGATCTCACAAAGAATCATTTTCCGAATGTGGACTTCACACACGTTAACTTTGGTTTTCCCCGAACTACAGATTCCTTCCCGAATCCTCATAGGCTTTCGCAAGCCGGGAATTACTCTCATTGTGTTAACTCCAAACCGACACAGACTCCACGTGTCTCTAACAGGTTTCCAGGCTATCGGTCTTCCACGAAACACGTGTTTTCTCTCTGTAATGCATATTGCACCTGCTAAGCTTCTTTTGTCGACCGTTCCTACTCTTCCCTCCCAGTAATCCTACGAATGGAGTCCTCAACCCCCTTTCCATGGCTTGTTGTCTCCGCTTTTATTAGATGCACTGGGTTGACACTTGTCACCCCGGGAACTCCATGTGTTCCATCCTCAGACACTCTTCCACCACTTGGGAAATCATGGGTCTTTCAAAAGGACTTAGGATAAATAATGTGCACATGGATTTTAGGAATAATAATAATAATATTATTCCAGGCCTAAACCACCTAGGCTTAGCCCCTAGGCTCCTAATTCAACCCCCTTCCCATCTTCCACTCTAGTTCCTGCTCCATCTCAGGACGCCAGCCCCCATCACTCTTTCTTACATCGTATTCTACCAAGACCAAGCAGATTTATATATTATTACTGACCTCGCATACATATAAGTATATCATGTGCTCTGCCTTCAACACTTGTGGGCTCCCGTCAACAAAACTCATAATCCTACAAATTTTTATATACAAAACTTGGCTCACTGTTCTCTATAGAACATATTTACCCCAGACATAACATGACTGTATCTGGCTCCTACTGGGACACTACAACTCTCCCTTATTTTTGCACCGTCTCGCAGTAACCATAATCATGCGGTTCCTTCCGCAATTTTCAAAAGATGCGTACTCAAGATACTGCATGCTCCCATGGCCCTCAGATCAAGTATCAGTCCACTCCTGACTCATAAGCTCCATGGTTCGATGTGAAGTCGCTTGTTTTGTTTTCTGGTCCAATATGCTCATAGGATGCACTTTTAGGACACCTTCTGGTTCCACCAAGATCACAAATTAACGGAGCAACATGATTAGCATCAAGTACATATTTCTTAAGCAAGGAAACATGAAACACATTATGTAATACTTCATAGATGTGTAATGCAAGCATGTATGTAATCGGCCCAATCCTTTCCAGGATCAAATGGCTCATGCACCCTTGTTGCCAATTTGGCGTAACTTCCCAATTTCAAGGAACTCCTGTTAGCTTTCACTTCTAGGAAAACATACTCTCCCACTTGAATTTCATGGGTTCTGCTACTATTAGCGACAAAGAATGGATGCCGGAATGGAATGGATGGACAGGAAAGATGGATGGATGGAGGATGGAGGGGAATGGAGGAAAGAATGGATGGATGAAGGAAATGGATGGAATGGAAAGGAATGGATGGAGGAAAGGATGACGGACGGAAGGAGGAATGAAGGATGAAATGGAATGGATGGAAGGACGGAAGGATGGAAATGGACCGGATGGAATGGAGGATGGACGGAGATGGAATGGAATGGACGGATGGAGGAAAGGAAAGGATGGACGGATGGAGGATGGATGGATGGAGGATGGAAGGAAGGAATGGAATGGACGGAAGGAGGATGGACAATGGATGGAAGGACGAAGGAGGAATGGAGCGGAATGGCCGGATGGAATGGAAGGAGGGATTTGACGGAATGGAATGGAAAGGATGGATGGATGGACATGGACACCCCATGGAATGGATGGGATGATGGATGGAATGAGTGGATGGAATGGAAGGAATGGATGGACAGGACGAGGATGGATGGAATGGACGGAAGGAAGGAAATGGAGGAATGGATGGAAGGATGGAAAGGATGGACGGAATGGAAAGAGTGGAATGGACTGGAGGAATGGACAGGACGGAGGAATGGATGGATGGATGGATTGAAATGGAGGACATTTGACTGAGGATGGAGGAATGGAAGGATGGATGAAATGGAAATGGAAGGATGGATGGAATGGAATGGAGGACGGAATGGACGAAATGGAGGATGGATGGAATGGAGGAAATGGAATGGATGGATGGAATGGATGAAAATGGACATAATGGAAGGACTGGATCTTAATGGACGGAATGGAAAGAATGAGTGATTTGATCTGATGGACGATGAGTAATGAAGAAAGGATGGATGGATGGAGGATGGAAGGATGGATGGATGGATGGATGGAGGAATGGGAGGAGGAATGGAATGGAAAGGAAAGGAAGGATGGAATGGAATGGATGGACGGATGGATGGAGGAGGGACGGATGGAATGGACGGATGCCGGACGATGGATGGAATGGATGGAATGGAATGGAGGATGGACCGAATGGAAGGACGGAGGATGGAGGAGGATGAAGGATGGAAGGAAGGATGGATGGAATGGACGGACAAATGGAATGGAGGACGGAGGAATGGAATGGAGGAAAGGAATGGATGGATGGACGGACGGGGACCCGGATGGAATGGAGGGAATGGATGGAATGGAGGACAGGAAGGAAATGGTATGGGAATGAATGGAATGGAATGGAAAGGGATGGAAGGAAGGATGGATGGACATGGACGGAAATGGAAGAGCGGAATGGAATGGAAGAAGGAGGACGACAGACATGGAGGAATGGACGGAATGGAATGGAGGAAAGGAAAGGAATGGAATGGATAGGAAAGTGAAGGAATGAAGGACAATGATGGAAGGACGGATGGACGGATGGATGGAAGATGGATGGAAGGAATGGAAAGGAAAGGAAGGAGGAAGGAAGGAATGGTGGATGGATGGAATGGAATGGACGGAATGGAATGGACGGATGGACCCGGATGGACAATGGATGGATGGATGGATGGCCCGATGGTCCTGAAGGAGTGGATGGAGGATGGATGGATGAAGGAAATGGAATGGATGGAAATGGAAAGGATGGAATGGATGGATGATGGAATGGAATGGAATGGATGGATGGAATGGAATGGATGAGCCGGACGGAATGGATGGACATGGATGGAAGGATGGATGGATGGAGGAGTGGATGGATGGATGGATGGATGGAATGGACGGAATGGATGGAGGAATGGATGGAGGATTGGACGAATGGATGGAAGGAATGGATGATGGATGGACGGATGGACGGAGGATGGATGGACATGGATGGATGGACATGGGATAGAAAGGATGGATGGATGGATGGAGGATGGATGGACAAGGATGGATGGAGGAATGGAAGGAATGGACGGAGGAATGGAATGGATGCAGGACGGATGGATGGACGGATGGAATGGAATGGATGGATGGAGGAATGGAAGGAAGGAAGGAGATGGATGGATGGATGGAATGGAAGGAGGAATGGATGGATGGATGGATGGATGGATGGAAAGGATGGATGGATGGATGGACGGATGGATGGACCGCGGATGGGAACGAAAGTTATTTCAGCCTTCACAAGTTTTCTTCCGGAAGTTCCAGATGGTTCTCAGGAGCTTTTTTTTTCGCCAATTAAACTTCCATTTCGGGGCGATTTCTGAACTTCCCGGCTTCGTAGTTTTGCAACTCCCGACGGGCCGAGGTTTACTATCCTCGGGATTCTCATCTCCGATAAGCTCTTTTACGTGCTAGTCCTCCCGGAAGCCCAGTCTCTTGTCCTCATATGACTACGCGCCAAGACCGTATCATTTCCCCACGTGACCATCCCTATTGAAGTTCTTCGGCACTTTCAAGGTCAACAGCGCGATAGTCCTCAACTCTTCCTATCTTCGATATGCCTTTAGCTTCAAGCTAAGCTCCCATCCGGCTGTGATCAAGGTCTCGCGGGACCTGTGCCTTATCCCCTTATCTGGTTCGGGTTTCGCGAAATATGAATGCCTAAAACGCTTGATGTCGGAATACTTTATTTCCTCTAATTTCGATGGGGTCTTATCCGCGGCTAATTCTTCTCGATATAACCTCACCATAATGCACTTCACTATAGCGACCTTTAATCATCCACTCATCTGGTTCAGCGACAACGCCATGCCTATATCGCCACCGGACTGGGATGGGTCCCAGCTTCTGTTGCCTTTGTCAATCCTTTCTCCGTGGGCTATAACCGCCAATTATCCTTCTTGACAGGTGTGGCCTCTACACCTGTTCTTTATCGGAAAAATCGCCAGACGTGATTTTCCCATGCATGAAACCTTTGCCTCCAGAATCTTCTATATCCCGATGCCCGATATCCGGTGTGCCTTTAGCTTTAACACATCGCTGTCAAGTCAGGTCCATGTGACTACGTTCATATGACCATAGTCATACACTTTTGTCGCTTCTTCGTCTGGTTTTCAAAGTATATGACTCAATTCGCCACCGGGTTCCTTGGATTCTCAATTTTCAAATCCCCGCATTCATGAATGACCTTTCTATCGTGATTCTCCTCACCGGGATCCTCCATCACCGTGGATTTCACTTTGTCTGACTTTCCATGGAACATCTCTGCCACTTGTCCACTAATATAAACGGTCCGGATCTTGTCGCCAATTCGCGGATCGCGATTTCGCGTGACAAGACCTTTATGCGTTCGAGAACTCCGATTCTCCCGGTTCACTTTCCGTGGATTCCTGGACACGGTCCTCCCGGAGATTTTATATTGGCATCCTCCTCGGGTTTTCTAGAATCACAGGGTCTCGATTCTTTTGAGTTCTAATATCCCGACGCGCCTTCGAGATTTCTCCTCTACCCATGAGGACTTAAGTCCCGCGACTTTCGTCAACTCGGACAGTTGACGGTTAATCCTAATGTGGACTGACAACCTACGACTTCCGGAAGTTTAACTCGCAATATCAAGAGGTTTTAAAACCTCGTGCACGTTCTCCATATCTGGCGGTTGCAAGGGTTTGCGTTCCCTCCTGAACATATCCGACGGTTCTCACACCATCGACTAGAAACTCGTCTTCCCATGTTCAGACCATACCAAATTTATGTTTCACAAACACTAAACCTCCTCGAGTTTATAAACGTGGTCAAGAAACTACTCGACACATTGAAACAAACCAACGCCCGAAATTAGCCATTCTGTGCCCAATTTTCATATTTTCGCCTAAAGACCGGCCTCCAATCGGGCCCTCTAGGCTCAAGTATTCAAACCTTGGCTCGACAATTAATTTGTAGTGTACCTTTACTACCCAGTTCACCTTAACCTTCTCGCCTTTTACCATTCCTTACATGGAATTATAAACAAATGCACTTACAGAATTAAAGAAACTTAAAATACAGAGTGGAAATATAAAAACATAATAATATATGCAAAGCATAGTCGTGCCAAAAAATGTTAAAACATAATTCAATACTTATTCAACATCAGAAATGGATGAATCACTGAACCAAGTGCAGCCTTCCACGAACCTCCCAAAATTTTAGACCACACCGCTCATCATCTCAACAATGGGTCACCACCGAGATGGGAATAAACTCCACCAAGCAAAAGATTCCTAGGCTAGGAAGGGACAAAAAGAAGTTGCACAATACAACAAAAAGGATATCCTGCAAGGAGCCACTTATGCCCACAAACCCTCATTCCCCACATGCCCTCGTTTCCACCCTGTGAGAGGTTCTCATTACCTAGATGTTCTTCGGTCGCCAGATCCCTTACCTTGGGTTACGTGAACAGTCGGACTGGAATTCTGGCTCTATGGCGCCTTGCTGTGGATTTCCTTCTCAGGAGTTCTTCCTCTGATCCTCTCACCCGGAGGAGTTGCTCACAGGCCAAAAATCCTCACACAGACCAGTAATCGCTGTGGTCACAAACAATCCACCGAAACATGCATACGCTTCAAATCTGCTCAATAGTCACCGACATTCACAAAGAATCATTTCTAACGTGGACTTCACACACAAAGCACTTGGCTTTCCCGGTCCATACAAGATTCCTCCCCAAATCCTCACCGGTTTTCGCGAGTCGGAATTACTTTTCATGTGTTATTCGGAACCGGACAGACTCATCGCTCAATGTAGGTTTGTGCTAACGGGTCTTCCACGCAAAAACAGTTTTCTCTCAGAATGCATACACCGCGCTTCTTTTGTCGTGATCGGGTTCTACTCTTCCTCCCAAGCAATTCCTGGCTCAATGGAGTCCGGAACCCCTTCATGGTTTGTCGCCTCAGCTTTTATTTGCATGCACCGTGGTTGACACTTGTCGTACCGGGAATCAGAGTGTATCTCCCAGACCAGACACTTTCCTTCCACCACTTGGAAATCACGTCTTTCCAAAGGCTTAGGATAAAATAACGGCATTGATGGATTTTAGGAATAATACTAATAAAATATTATTCCAGTCCCAAGCCCTAGGCTTAGCCCCCCTAGGCTCCTCACTCACTCTTTCCCATCTTTCAAATTTCTAGTTCCTTGCCTCCATCTTCAGGATGCTCAGCCCCCATCACTTTTCATCGCGGGTTATCTCAGACCGGGCGGTATTTATTTTTATTAATTGACCTGCATATGGCTAGTATATATCAAGGTGTTCTCTGGCCTTAGCATTTAGGCTCTCCTGCCTAATAAACTCATAAGCCTACAGCTTATACAAAACTTGGCTCACCAGCCTATAGAACATATTTACAATTCTTTGCATATAACATGATCTGTAACGGGGCTCGGCCTTGGGGACACTACACTTTACCTCTCAACTTGACGGTTGATGTGTTCTGGCTTTGCTTTGGACTTATAACAACATCCTCCGTTCTTCCATATGGATCATCCAACAATATCGAAATATTTTCTCTCTGTTGAGGGATATTTACCACTTCTATAAAAGGAAGAGTTATCCTCAACTTAATAAAATCTTCTACAACATTGTATTTCATCTGGGGAGGGTTTGAAACCGATTCCATTGCTATTTATCACATTTTTATTGACCTCTTTCTCATTCACCTTTTCTTTAGCTTTTTCTTTAATTCTTTCCTTTTCTTTTTCAGAATCATCTTTAATTTTGGATTTATTTAAAAATGCTCGTGTTTGGGAAACATTCTCTTGCAATTTAGGGTCATTTTCACCTCCTTCAAATATATACATGGATGCATCACATCTGTCCATCTGTAAGGTTTCAAAATTTTCATCAAGTAAATAATCATTTTCTTGCTCAACTATTTGTTCATCGTATATCTCATCGAGAACAACTCCATTTGGGATTGGTTTCCTTTGAACCCTTTGTCTTTGTTGATTATTAGTGTTTTCAAACCTCACTCTATTTTATTGGGGAGGGTTCCTTCTTTTCTCTTGGACCAAAATTCTCGAATTTGCTACATAATTATCACCCCATCTTAACCTGGTTATCTCATTTTGTATTTGCCTGATTGTTCTATTCATTTGTTCAATTTCAATTATTTTCTTAGTTTATTTTTCCACAACAAAGTCTACCTTCACATATGGTACGGTTCCTTTAAAAAATCCTCCTCCAGTGGCTTGATTATGAATCGGTGTTATAGCCCTAAATTTCCCTACTCATGCACACATGGTCTTGGCCCTTTTACTTGCATATTTTTCCAAAGCACTGTTGATAAGCTCTTCTTAAAAAACCATTTTTTAGAAGATGTACGCACCCTGCACCATTACAACCCACATACATATGCTTGTTGCACCACTACATATTGCATACATACACATGTTGCACCATTACAACACGCGTATACTTGCAAAAGTTGCAAAAGATAAAAAATTGCAAGGAATTCGTTGAAATTTATGGGCTATTGGAAGTTTCTCAACTAATCCACCTGCTATAGCCGGTCACCCAACTGAATAACCATCATTTTTTCATATAAAAGGATTTTTTGGGGTCTCATTTCACATCTAAGAATAAAAATAATGAAAATCTTCTCGATTTCACTTCCCCTCCTTGCCCAAGATATGGCTTCCTTTTGTGAGAAATTTCCTCAACATTCCCTCATCAACCCCTTCTTCCTCCATTTAACCCATCCCATTCCATAGAAGTGATCAGAAGGTTGAGAGAAGAATTTCATGCAAGGTGCACTTGGAGAATGGTAAAGAGGAGCCTGGACCAGGTTTGTGGAATGGTAGCTGACTCAGATCGTAAGGTATAATCTTTGTATTATGAATAAAAGAATCACATTTTGATGTCCCAAATGATGGTGTCTTGAGTACTTTTATTGATTTATAGTTGACATTCTAACATATAACCCTAAATTATATATGGAATCACATGCTTTTTGTTGGGCCCGGGATATGATCAATTTTATGATAGTTATTAGACACATTTTTCGAATGTATATATGCGTTTTTCATGTTTTGGAGAAGCTTTTTGAAGAATTTTGTGCCAAAATGGTATGATCTACACCAGGTATGTATGATTCATGTTTGATGTTGATATTCAGTATAATTCATCACGTTTTTATGTTTCCAAGGATCTGATTCATGTTTTTTGGTGTTACAGGGCAAAATCGCATTACATTTCTACTTCTGGCACTCAGTCTGCACTCCATCCAGTACTCGATCCGGTACCCAGTCCAACACTCCCTCCAGCACTGCGTCTTGCAAAACAACGGTGGGTGATTTGGTGGTTATGGTATTGGAGGCCAATGGTGGGTGAATCAAGAACATGGGTTTTGCTCGTGCTTGCCCCCTCCAGCTACTGAACTCTTGACAAGTCAGTTTAGGTCGTTGAGGAGGGCGATTACTGGCTTGCTATATTTCGGTAGTTAGGGAACCATTAATGTA
>SNQJ01S0120482.1:28908-40868 GCA_010110895.2 Picea sitchensis | reverse complement strand
CCTTGGAACAATTACAGTTACAACCTCTTCTTCGACCTACCCCAACCATTTTGGAATTAGCAGATAAGACTAGGGTTATACCTGAAGGAATTTTAGATGATATCATGGTTACTTTAGCCTCATGGGAGTACCCAGTATATTTTATTGTCATTCACTGAAAGGATCCTGCCAAAGGTCATCCCGTCATTTTGGGAAGACCTTGGCTAGCCACAGCCAATGCATTTATTGGTTGTAGAGAAGGGGAAATGACCATCTCAAATGGTCTCTCTATCCAGAAGCTCACCATTTACCCTCCAGCTCAAACTATTATGGAGAATCTATGGTGGATTGAATTCCCATACGAGAACTAGGACTGGGAAGAACCCGTATTGCCAAGTGACCATGCATGGGCACTTCAGGAGCACACAACATAAAATGTGCTAAACCAGTTCATTTCTGCTATCACATGTGTGGATTTTCCATAGTCGTTTCCCCAATTTAAGTGTATGTTTG
The DNA here is from genome assembly GCA_010110895.2 of Picea sitchensis. Classification (NCBI taxonomy): domain Eukaryota; kingdom Viridiplantae; phylum Streptophyta; class Pinopsida; order Pinales; family Pinaceae; genus Picea; species Picea sitchensis. Next base: position 40,376 of record SNQJ01S0120482.1, on the reverse strand, counting down.
GGGAATAATTTCAAGAAAAATTAGACCCATCCATTGTTTCTTCAACATATTTTATTTTCAATATAGATGAGTCTGGCATGTCTTATACTATTCCCTACAAGATTAGTCTAGGGAAATTTTTACATATAAACTCAGGGCTAGATGTAGACCAACATAAACAATTATTAGATATCCTTAAAGAAAAATCGGGATCATTTTCCTGGGAATACACTGACATGAAGGGTATACACCCTGACACATGCATCCATCACATATATACCCAGGGGGAAGTAACACCTGTTAGGAAACCCCAGAGAAGGATGAACCCAACACTTAAATATATAGTCAAGGAGGAGATCCAAAAGTTGTTAATTGTTGAATTCATTTATCCCATCTCCGATAGTAAGTGGGTATCCCCGCTTGTAGTGGTTCCAAAGAAAGTGACAGGGAAATGGAGAATTTCTGTTGATTTCCGGGAACTCAACAAAGCCACTCTGAAAGACTACTTTCCTCTCCCTTTCATTGACCAAGTTCTAGATACCTTGTCTGGAAAGATGCATTTTTCCTTTCTAGATGGGTACAAAGGGTACAATCATATTCTTATAGCACCCGAGGACCAGGACAAGACTACCTTTACTTGTCCTTAGGGCACCTACGCTTATAGGGTCTTACCATTTGGATTGTGTAATGCTCCTGCCACATTTCAACGAGTAGTATTAGGGATATTTGTCGATCTTATTCATGATTGTGTGGAGTTCTACATGGATGACATCAAAGTCTATGGTAACACTTACCAAGAATCCTTATACAACTTAGAAAAAATCCTCATCAGATGCCAGGAAATGAACCTATCCCTAAGTCATGGAAAATGAAAAATGTTGTTAATTGAAGGAGTGGTTCTAGGACATCATGTTTCGTCTGAGGGGATAAAAGTCGATCCTACAAAGATTGAGGTCATTGTCAGACTTCCACCCCCAAGACTCAGAAAGAGGTGAGAATATTTCTTGGACATGCTAGATATTACTAACAGTTTATTGAAAAATTTACAAAGATTATTGCACCTATGTTTGGATTAATAATAAAAGATGTTGATTTTGTTTGGGCTGAGAAGTGTCAAATTGCCTTTGAAACCTTGAAAGATAAGTTGTCTGTGGCACCATTTCTTAGAGGGCCCAATTGGTCTCTCCCATTTCATATATCCATTGATGCCTCTGACATCGCAATAGGAGGGGTATTAGGGTAGAAAGACGACCAACAGTCCTATGCCATTTATTTTGTGAGAAAGAACTTGTCCCCTGCCGAGTTGAACTACACAGTCACCGAGAAATAATTCTTGGCAGTTGTTCATGCTATTAACAAGTTTTGTCATTACATTATAGGTTATGAACTATTTGTACATACAGATCATTTTGACATTAGATTTCTCATGAAAAAACCCATAACTAATGGCTGAGTGACCAGGTGGATTTTGTTATTGTAAGAATTTAATAACACTGTGCTTGACCGACTTGGAAAGGATAATGTAGTAGCTGATTTTATTTCCCGAATAAAAAATGAGGATGATGATATCCTTGTAGATGATAGTTTCCCAGATGAGCACCTTTTTTCCCTTTTTGTCAATACTCCATGGTTTGCAGATATGGAAAACTATCTGGCCACTAGGAAGTTACCGTCTCATTTGTCACCTCATGAACAATAGAAAATTATTACACAGATGCTAATTACTCTTGGGTTGGTCCTGAACTTTTTTGCATAGGTCCTAATTTGATTATTCGTAGATGTGTCTGAGAGGATGAGGTACCTGAAATACTATGAAGTTGTCATGATGGACCATGTGGTGGCCATTTTTCTAACAAACGTACAACATATAAGGTGTTACATTTGGGTTACTATTGGCCTAGCATTTTCAAAGATGTTGCCAAGTATGTGAGAAGTTGTGATAGTTTCCAAAGGATAAGAATACCTATGTCAGCTAACAAAATTCCCTTGCGTGCCCAAGTTATGATAGAACCATTCAAAAAATGGGCCCTCGACTTTGTAGGACCAATTTCACCCATGTCTCGTAGGAAGAACTATATTTTGGTTTGTACGAACTATGTCACCAAATGGGTAGAGGCGAAAGTCCTATTCAGGGCTACAAAGAGTCTTTTGTCGAATTCATCTATGAAGACATATTTACTCGCTTTGGTGTCCTTGATGAAATTGTTACCGACCAAGGCACTCAATTCACTTCCAAGCTTATGAGAGAGCTAACAAAGAAATATGGGATTAAACACTGTAAATATTCTCCATACCATCCGCAAGCCAATGGTCAGGTAGAATATAAAAACAAAGTTTTGGTTTCCATATTGACCAATACTGTCCAATTACATCACCAAGATTGGGCTGATAGTCTCCCAGAGGCTTTGTGGGCATACCAGACCACCTGGAAAAATACCACTGGGCATACCCCTTATGAGCTAGTGTACAGGAAACAAGTACTTTTACCAATAGAATTCCAAGTAAGGACCTTTTGTATTTCCATAGAATTAGGATTGAAACTGGATGAGTCTCAGAAGAAATGATCCCTACAATTGAATGAGTTGGATGAAATCAGGCAAGATGCCATCCAACGGACAATATTAGTCCAAAACCAAAGGTGTAAGTGGCATGACAAGTTTATTAACAAGAAACACTTCCAACTTGGTGATTGGGATCTGTTTTTTTATTCCCGATTCAAACACTTCAAAGGAAAACTTGCCACCCGATGGTTGGGCCCTTACGCGGTAGACACTGTATATGACAATGGAGCTGTAAAAATTAAAACAACTGACGATGGACAAGTCTCCTTTGTAGTAAATGGACACTGACTAAAATTTTATCATAAGCCCATTTCCAAAGAGGATTTTCTACAGGTCATGTCAACTAACAAGGCATTGGCCTTAGTAGATGGGAAAGTCCCCCCATGTTCTTGAAAATGTTTCTGAATTTCCTACTGTATATATGTAAAGAGTTTTTGAATTTTTCTAATAAGGCAATTCTAGAGATTTTTGTAAGTATTTATTTCACCAAGAGTACACAATTTCAAGGATATTTCTTCAAAAAATGGTTACACTTGAATTTTGTGTCTGCTAAAGCATTAAATGAATATTGACTTACTGTAATTATCCATATTTTTGCAAAAAATCTCATTTTTAAGGCATTCTAAAGCAGTTTCTCTGGAAACTCTTCACCATTGTATAAGGAAGTGATACCATAACTATCAAGCCTAGAGGTCTCTTGTACAATTTTTCCAAGAAACCTAAGTAAGTGATTCAAGTGTCTTTATCAAAGAGTAACAAGGAGGTATAATTAGCGGTTAGTCATGGAAATGCCACAATAATTATAAAAGAAGAAAGTGAGTTGAGCCTAGAGATGCCTTTTTATTCTTTCTCAATGGTACCATCCAATACACACTAAATAGATTGATTCTATCATATATTTAGATAGGCCACGTCCACTTAAGTACCCATTACATCAGGGAAATCACTAAGTAATATAACAGAAAGTCATCCTCTGACATAAATACCATCCCAATTTAAAAAAAAAAAAAGAGTTGTTTTCAGAGCCGTCCCCCCATCTTGTTGCACAAAGCAATCTTATACTAAAATATTAAAATATGGAGGACCAGTCTCTGAGGGTGTAAGAGGCTAACCCACTAGGATACTGAACAGGTCTACTGGCAGTGGGTATCAGCCTGTGGTATGACTAGGTAAACCCGTCGGAGTACTGAACAAGCTTGTTGGTTGCGGGGCATTCTACCTAGCGAGGATGGTGATCTGACAAAAATAAATAATAAATTTAAACTTGTCCTGATGTATGACATTACTTGCAGAAAAAGCTGACATGAAGTATGTGTGGTTAAGCTAATGTTAATGAACTCTATAAACTTTCCATCGGGAAATAACTCTAAGACTATCCTGAAACTATCTTGCCTATCTCTTCTTATCTATATATAGGATCTCTTATCCTATAGGTGGGGCCATATTCTACCCGTCTCGTCAGACCAATCTATGAAATTTATCTTTACACTTGACATACTATAAATCTTAGGCTATTGGGGGAACTGACTGGTTTCCTATACTTTTGATTGTGAGGTGTCACAATACTTAGGTGTGGGGGAGGGGTTCATGAGCTGACAAATGACCATTGCCTGGAGAAATAAATCTTTACAAGAATTTTTGTATTATTTCCATGATACAAGATATTACATTAATAGTCATTTTATTTTTGAAGTGCTAAACTCATTTGTGCTATAAATTACTGAACATATACTTAACAGACCACTCTTTATTGGTTTATCTTTCATTACAAGCTGTACATTGTAGGATTGACAATACATGTTTTATGCTTACTATAACCTGTTCATTGTAGGTTTGACATTATATGTCATATGCAAGAGGATTGAGTGAGCATGATGGAAACATTAAAAACAAGGGAGCATTCTGCCTCTGCTCAGTAACCACTGTGATTGTTAAAAACACTTCAAATCTACAGGCTATCCATTTTAAGAGGTGAAAATATATTCAACACAGAGGTGTCATATGAAGTGTCATATGAGGTGTCGTATGAAATATCGTATGAGGTGTTGAACGAAGTGCCATATGAATTACACACCAATAACTATCCTAGATTCCAGGTAACCAAGAATCAATGACATTCAATTGAATTGGTTGCAGGCAATTGATTGAAGATTCTTTATATGTTCATGATCAAATTTCCAAGTCAAAAGACTTAGACATGGATCTAACTGTGCATCATTACATTGCCCCCAAAAATGAGCCTTCGAATTCAAAAATTCCCACACATGGAAGCTCGTGCGCACATGTGTGAAACCTACTCCACCATAGTCGCATTCAAATTTGGGATGGGTAACCTTTATCTGAATTTGCCCTTGCCATTTGCTTTGCCCTGCATTGAGAAATCATGCCAAACCTCTGCCATTTCTTCCCCTGTTTGAATTACGCTTGGTCCGTGCCTAATTCGTACCATCTCTTGGCCCATTCACGCCCTTTCCTAGTGAAGTTCACCTTTTCCGCAATGCCTAAGAGTTATGAACCCTCTTCCTATGCGGATCTTTTTACCATTCCCAAATTTGCACAATGCAGAGAGGTGTTTTTGCACGCACGTTGGGGGCCATTTTTGTCTAACTTGCAGGGCCACGATGACAGTCTTTCCATGCAATTTTCCCTTGGTTTCGATGGGAAGACAACGCGCGTAGGGTATCTTTCCTTTAAGGTCTCAGAAGAGTCTGTTGCTGCAGCCACAAATCTTCCAAGAATGGGAGATAGATGGTTAAAAAACCACCAATTGTCGCGCTCAAGTTATAACAGGGTGTTTAAGCCCAAATTCCAGAACATTTCAGGAGAAAAAGGATATTCTAGGGAGTGGATAAAGGTGAAATTGATCAACCCTCTCATCGTCATCATGAGGTTGATTACATGAAAAGGTAGATACTCCACTTTTAAAGCTTGTCATTTCAGATTGCTGGCTCATTTTCTGTTCAACAAACCTTTGAACTTCCCCTTCTATTTTCTAAAAATCTTGGAGAAGATGTCCTCTCAAGTGAGGAAGAATGTGACTAACCCCCACAACAATCTCTTTCACCATGGCTTGATCAAACTCCTTGTTCTATCCAAACTATAGAAACAGGGGAGAACTTGGGATGCATTTATCTATCAATTTGCAAACCCTCACTTGACAATTAAGACCGACAAAAATCCACTTAGCCTAAGAACTATCTCTCCATGCAAGCCTCGCTCTCCAAGAACTCCAAACCCCCTTGCACAAACCCTCTCTTTACCAGAACAATACAAAAATCTTGTTGATATCCCTGGTTCATCATCGGGTAAAAAGACCAAGAGTAAAGATCAAAAGAAGCCTATTGCTAACCCCCCGATGCCTTCAATATCTCTTGATCCCACACCTAAAAATATCCAAGAAGTGATTCAACAATACTTTCCCATCGTTCCCAAAAATAGGAGGGGATCCAATCGATTTGGTAAAGGACCCTTTCGAAAGAGTACCCAGAGCACAAGAACAAAACCTTGTGAAAAATGCCTGCCTACTTTGGATCCTATCCAAGTGTCCTATGATCTTGAGAGCCCTCACAAGAGACTTAGGGAAGTTTCTGCCGATGGATTAGAGCCACTAAGAAAGACAAAATCAGAACCTTCCTCTCCTTACCAATCCCGCATCACTCATACTTCACCCATGCCTACTCTAGATCCTAAGACTGATAGATTATCCACATCCCTCAAAGGATCTAAGCCTTCCTCCGATATCACTGATTCTTCCCCAACCATTGAGAAGCTACAAAAAGAAAACCATCAACTTCTCCAACAGTCAGAAGAAAGGAAGAAAATAGATACACACCTTCATCATGATAATGCAGTCCTCCAAGGAAAGGTTAACTCCCTTCAACTGTTGGTTGATGAGATGAACAAATCCAACCGCAGCCTCAGAGCACAATTGAAATAACAGAAGAGGCACAAGGAAAAGTCTTCACAACAAGAAGGAGAAGCTTCCAAAGTTGATCCTCCTCAACAAGCCTAGTCATGAGCGGTAATTTCTTTTTGTTTGTAGTGGGACTTGCAAAATCGTAAGTGTGGGGGTCATGTTGGGCCTGGGATATGATCAGTTTTATGAAAGTTATTAGACACTTTTGCCGAATGTATATATGTGTTTTTCATGTTTTGGATAAGAGTTTTGAAGAATTTTGTGCCAAAAAGGTATGATCTACCCCAGGTATGTATGATTCATGTTTGATGTTGATATTGAGTATAATTCATCACGTTTTTATGTTTCCAAGGATCTAATTCAATTTTTTTAGTGTTATAGGGAAAAGTCGCATTATATTTGTTCTTTCAGCACGCAGTCCGACACTCCATCCAATACTCGATCCGGTACCCGGTCCGACACTTCGTCCAACACTTCATCTTGCACAAAAACGGTGGGCAATTTGGCAGTTATGGTATTGGCGACTAGTGGTGGGCGAATCAGGAACATGGTTTTTTCTCGTGCTTGTCCCCTCCAACTACTGAACTCTTGAAAACTCAGTTTAGGTTGTTGAGGAGAGTGATTATTGGCTCACTCTATTTCGGCAATTAGGGAACCATTAATGTAATTTGTTGTATTTAGAAGTGGTTCGACCCTCGAGTGGTCGACCACTTGGTCTGTAAATCTTATAAATACCACTGTGGTGGTCAGATAGAAGTTAAGCAGTAGAAGAACCAGTGTATTGGATAGAAACACGATTTTACTCTGTTTTGCCATTTTTCATTGCCAGAATTATATCAAACTATGTTTTTGAGTTTTAATGGTGAGATCGGTTTATTGAGTTTGTGGTGTGCCTTTAAGAAGTGACCATGACTTGTTGGGGGGACCACCAGCAGTCTGGTAACTGTTCTTTAAGTTATTTATGCATTTTATAGCTTAGATGCCTCTTGTTTATTTCCTATACATGCATTGTTAATTTTCCTTTGTTATTTAATTTATTGTTGTAGTTTAATTATTTTAATTCTCTTTTGCAGGTGAGTATGAAGGCTTGTGTTAGTTTGCATTGATTCCATAGTTAGGAACGAATTTGAAAATTCATATACTAACCCAGTGTGAAATTAAAAGTTATATTGCATTTGATTCATGCTTTTAGAATCAAGTTTAAAACAGAGTTTGAAATAGAGTAGAACAAAATTCTATTTCATGTTTTCTTTACCAAGGATTTGATGGATGGATAGGGTTAGCTTCAGTGTTTTTAATTATAGATTGCTTATTCCATTTTTATGTAGATCTTTCTTAACTAGTTGGTGGTTAATGTATTCATTAGTTTAACTTTTATATTTCATGTTTTAATTCTTGTTCTTAAGCACTTTCTTTCTTGCATTTTGAATTATTAAAATAGATATATAGTTTCATTTTATGAACTTTCTTTCCTAGAATTAGATTGCAATTACAATTCTTAGTTAATGATTGAATTTAATTATAAATTTTTCTTACATAGCATAGAGTACAATTATAATCTTGTTATATTGTTGATGATTAATAATTCCATGAATATGCAGGGTAATTGATGATTGTTTCCATAATGGCTAAATTCTCATTGGATTGTTTAATCCATACCTTTCACTTTGCTATTGATATCAATATTGAGCTTATACCGCTTGAATTATCTTTTGTTGTCAAGTGCCATCGAGATATTATAAGACACCGAATACATTCACACAACCACCAACATTATATTTGAGTTTTCATAGGTTAAAAGATAGTTTCTTGCTTTCATAGATCAAAAGATAGTTTTATTGCCGATGTAGGATAGATAGTCTTTTGTTTTGATAGATTAAAGAGTTGTTTTTCTTATCATAGATTAAAGTTTAGTTGTTAGTTCTTCTTTCTTTCAATTAAATAGATTTCTTTTTATGAATCAGAAATAGTTTTGAAGTTTGAATTAAAAATAGAGTTCACTTGCCTCTTAGCTTAGCTAGTTGTTCAATGAGCAGTTTTCATTAGATTACTTGCAGTAGAAGTTATCTGAGGGTAGTTAGTTGTTTACTTGATTTAATAGGTTAAATTGCTTACTTTTCTATTCTTGCTTTGATAATATAGTTGTTGGTTTATTTACTTGCTTTTATAGGGTTGTTGCTCATTGAATTTAGGTGGGCTAGTGAAAGTAGTTTTCTTTTGCTATTTGCTTATTGTTATGCTTAATAGTTGCTTTTGCTATTTTCTTATTGTTATGCTTAATAGTTGATTTTGCTTATTGTTATGAACTAGTTTGATTTAAATAGGGTTTTCACTTGTTTTTCTAGAACTATCCATCGATCCTTGATCCAAAAGTACTTAGGTTACATAGTTTTAAGTTGCTTAGTAGGGTTTTCTCATTAGATAGGTTTTCTTGAATAGATTAACCCTTAGATAGCCACTTCCTTAGTTAGACTATACTACTACCAGCCCTTCTACCTTTGGCATATATTTTTCTACAACTCTAAGTTTACTTACCCCGGGTTGACAATTTAATTAAGGGTTTTTAAGTGTGTTTTTAGTGCATATAGAACACCCATCACTTGTAGTTATTATTTTTCCAATCTTTGGATCTAGGTCAGCCCTGGGAGGAGACATGTAGTTAGTGGAATTTCCAAGCACAAGGAGAGCATCACCAGACGTGGGATTAGAGGTATAATTACCCGATATTTTCTCTCTTTGTTGTCTTTATATTAGTTTTGGTATGTATGGGGTAGAATAGAAAATTGATTAACGTTTAGACGTTTATTCACTCTGTCTACATGTTGAACCGTGGTGTAGTTAAAGGGGGGTTTCTTGCTAGAAGAACTATTGACCATACTGGGGAAGCCTCTAGGATTTTTTAGGGGATTTTTGGTTGTTTGATTGGTTTGTTTGCCTTTCAAGTTTCTTTCGAGTTTTTTGATTCTGTCAAGGGATTCTGGTCACCTTCAGGTGCAATACTAGTTGTCCCTTCCTTATAAGAATGCTTGATATTATTTTTTTTGGGAATGATATAGAGGTGCACACGCCCTTTCTTGAGTCATCCAGCGTACATACATTCTCTTCTCAGTAAACAGCCCGCGTACATACGTAGGTTGTTGATGCAAGAACCCGCGTCTCTATTTCAAGAAATTTTTTGAAAAGGAGGGATTTTGCCTCTTTCCTGATTGAAGTTCACACTTCTTAGAGTTTTCTTGGATCAGTCCAGAGTCTCTGTTTACAACCATAGCCTCGGTATAGAGTTCATTTTACTTGTTTTCTTGATTTTCTTGTGTTTACTCTTTAAAAAAAAAGTTTTAAGCAAGCTGTTGAATTGTAAATATGCCCTCTAGGTTTCTTGATTGAATCCATGTGATCCGTAGTGGGATAAAAGGCTTTTTCTAGTATTGTTTTAGTCTTTTTATCCCTTTTTTACTGTCTTTGAAAAAAGAAAAAGATTTATTTCAGTTTTTCTCTTTAAGGCAATTTCAAAAAAATAAAAAATCTTTTCAGTTTGGTATAGTAGTTAGAGTTGGTTATTTGCAAAAAGGAAAAAGAGTCTTTCTTTCAAGTTCCTCTTGATTTCTTGAAACATAAGTAGCTTGTAGTCAAGAAAAAATAGGTTTTAGGTTTTCTTTACAAGATATTGAAAAGCTAGTTAAGAAAAGTTGAGATACAAAGAGTTAGTTGTAAAACTTTTCTTTTGGATTTGAAGTAATTTTGCTTTCAAGTGCTTTAATTTTATCCTCTTTTTCATCTCTTATAAAACCATTAGTTTCACCACCATATCCCATGAGTAAATCAAGCCTTTAAAAAGAACACTTAATCTAAAATAAACTAGAATTTTTATGTTTGTAGGGTCAACCAACTAGTTTAGGGTTATGGCCTTGAATTAGGTTGGAGAGGAAACTCTTCAAGGTCGTCAAATCAAACATTGGAGTCTGAGTTAGGGAGTTCTTAATTCCAGCATCGTAAAGGTTATCTGGGAACCCCCTCTAACACATGGGATAAATATGAGGTCACATGAGGAAAGGAAACGAAGACAACCCCTCCAAAGTCGGATTGAACGTAGTGGGGAATGCATATTGAGGATCTGTCTTGGGAGTACTACTGACTTAATTTTCCTATGGAGTTTCATGGACCTAAAATATGTTCGAGATCCTCTATTGTCTTCCCAACCTTTTTCTCTTGATACCCTTGATAGGTTTTGGAATTGTGATCTTGCTCATTGCGATCCGTCCGACTGTCGATTGTACCCGCCTAGTGACTGACTGCGATATGGAAACTTAGTTATCTATATTCTAGGGACTTACATGGGTGACTGCGGGGGTATACCATGGTACCTGGGGAAGACATCAGTTCATGATTTTCAGAGTATACCTGGAGGGTAATTTCATGTTCGATTTGAAATTACATCGGTTAGTTGTTCTAGTGTTGATTGGGGTAACTATCCTTCCTACTAGATAGTTGACTGCTTGATTTGTCTTCTATGAATTGTTTTAGTGTGTTCTTAGTGTTTAAATGCTATTTAATCCTTACTGTGTCATTTTATCATTTCACAAGGTCAAATATCAACAACTCTTTCGGTCGTGATGGCTTCAGGGCCTATCATCGGTTACATTAGAGCCACCTCCTCTGCCATTACAACGAAGAATTGACCAACAAGGGCCATTCGAAGCGACCGAGTTGTAGGAAAATATGCTCGAGCCTGCTCTGCGAGGAGATTATTCGACTTCGGAGGAACCTACCATTTCTGACCTTGAGGTAGAAGATCTCAGGCCAGCCAACCCTCTGATTACTGACTTGTCAGTGTCGATCTTAGTTCAAGTTGTCCCTCCTAAGGTGACACCCTCTGAGCACCATCTAGTCTTACAAGCGGAAATGGAAGCAAATGTTTCTACTTCATATGGGAGTCCTCATACTCTTGTTTCAACTACTACCATAGGGGGAATCCTTCCTCCTCTCCCACCTTCACCAGTTTGGACCACAGTGGT
>SNQJ01S0120482.1:0-11015 GCA_010110895.2 Picea sitchensis | reverse complement strand
TGCTTTCCATTGTCCTTTAATTCTCCTCGTTGAGGGTTATAGGAACCATCTCAACTATTTTTTCTTGGACTTATTTAGTTAATTTATAAATTTCCTTCTTAAACCAATCTTCAATGTAACTTTTCATTGGTGCAACATTTATTTCATGCCTAATTTTGATATTAAACAATTCACCTTATAAATATCTTAGGTCATGATAAATTCCATGGATTTCCTCCTCAATACCTTGATTTTTTATAGAATAATCAACCAACAATTATCTATCTCTTCTTCATCATATTCAATTATGCCATTAAAATTTTCAACTGATAATCCTTTTAATATGTCCACTTGTTCATCAAATGTTTTCCTTGTCATAAAAATTGAATTAAGATTTCACTTAGGATATTGTACCTCATCAATGCTTCCTTCCAAATATATCTCTGTGAGCCTTCTGAATAATTGTTCTCTTTTCACTATGGCTTTGCTGCATGCTTGGACAATGTTACTCAAATTCTTTATATTTTCTTCCCAACATGCATTCGGATGTTTAATTCGACTTGGAGAAGGAAAATCCTCTTCTCTCCTTTTCAATTCTATCATGTTTGAGACTTTTATCCCAAATGGTAAAACACCATCTGTGTAGAATCCTTCTTCATTCTTTAAATCAGCTTGGAGATATTCATGAAATGCATGGGCCCTTGAACCGAAATAAACAATATTTTTTGATACCTCCCATCCTTCTATTACCAATGACATTCTTTTTTTAATATTTTTCTCAACATAACTTTGGATTGCTGTGAGAAAAATTGACGATCCCTTTAACTTAATATTGGGTGTAGTTGGTTTGACCATTTTCAAAGGATTGGACAACATTGGAAGATGCATCAAGGAGGTCTCAAATTCTTTGATCTTCTATTTTAATTTGGCATTCTCAGCCTCTAGCATCAATAGATTCGTTGAGCACATCCTAGGTTTCCATATGGATTTTTGAAATATGGGACAATCGCATATACTTTAGGTCGACCTTTAAGAGGGACTTTCACTTTTTATTCTTCTGGTCACTTATTTCTACAATCAACTTTTTAGATTCTTTATCAAAAACAACACTTTGAAAAGTGAAGGATTCTTCTTCACTAAAGGTCTCATTTCCAATGACTTCCAATAAAGAATCTTGTTGAGCCATATGATCTTGTTGTTCTATTGTAGGAAATATTTTTTCAATGTCTACTTCTAGTTCCATATCTTCCAAGGAAAAACTTTGGATGTCAGTTTCTATAATATTATCTTCTTTCTCTTGCACTAAGTTTTTTCTTTTCTTTCTCATAGGAAACTTGTGTGAACTCTCAATTTTTCCAGGGGGAGCATTCTTCTCTCCCCCTCCACTGGAACTATTGTTGACAATCTTTTTGATTGGGTAGGCCAATAGAGTACTTCTCCTGGATGTGGTATTCTTAGGAGTAATAATTTGGGATTGAGCACTTCTTTCACTGGGACCTTTTCCTCTTTTCTTGTAAAGATCATTACTATTAAGTAATGTTTCTAAATCGTCAACATTATATACAAGCGTTCTTTGGTTGTTACCCTCTTCTTATTCATTCAAGAAAATTTGAATTGAACCTCACTGAAAGCATATGCCCAACAAAGGTTTTGTTTGGATCAAAACCGTTGATCCTTTCATCATACTTTAAACTCACATTGTTAAAATGATTTGCAAATTCGTCAATTTTGATTATGTTTCTGGACATGAACTCTCCAATCTTCCATGGTAGGGGAATAAACTTATTTTTCCTTTTTTCATGGAAAAAATGTAACCAGAAGTTATATTGCCTTGCCACCTCGGTAATAAATAGTTTATTAGATACATGATACGGGAGAAAAGAAGGATTCTCTTTCGAGAAAAATATCCTTAGGATATTGTGATTTTCCATTTTCTTTATTGTCCCCCCTTTCTCTAAAAATATGGTATCTTGATTAGATATCCTTGGATTTTTTTCGCCAAACAAAAGATTTTTGAAGACCGAATTTTTTTTATTATAAACTTCATAAAAAAACAGAGGGGTCTTATGCCTCCACAATGCCTGGTACCAAAAGGTAACTAGATCGGTTGTGCAATTCACCCTCTTATTGATGGTTAAGTTTGGGAATTGACAAAAATGCACAATATAAAATATCAATCAAGAGGCCATAAACATTTTTTTTCCTTTTATAGTGTGGTAAATGATAGAAGATTTTGATAGAAATGAGTTTTTCCCAATAAAAAATGGCTTGTTCTTGTACTGTAAAATACAGAATATATAAAATCATGCGAGAGATAGAAGCAATGTTTTCCTAACTTGTCAACCTGGTAAATATACATGTAATTTCTTGATAGGTATTTTGTAAAGACTCAACCTAGATTCTAGTTATGTCTGTTGGGATAGATGCAAGATTCTCCAAATATTCCAGCAAAAGGTCAAGCCCATTGTTATATTTCTTCAAGAATTCTCTGAAATATTCACCTTTGAATGTAAGAGTCGGCTCTAGAAGCTTTAACATCTTGTGAAAAACTTGAGGTGAAAGAGAAATCAGAGAATTATCCTGGACCTGCATAATTCTTTGACTTGGTACGTACTTGTCCACACACCATGCAAAGATTTCCTTACAATCAAGAACCTCAAGAACACACCCAGCACGAATGATTCCATATGTCCAAAATACATCTTTTTGTGTAGGAGGAGAGGAATAATAAAAATATGCTCTCGACCACTATAAGTTTTGGTCTTCATGACCAAATATATTCAGAGTGTCACCACAAAACTGTTGCCTAGCTGATGCTGCCATAGGTTGAAAAAACTATTTATTTAGCTGGATAATAATATCAAATAAATCTTTTCGGAAAGATAATGATATTTTAATCACTTGGAAAATGAATATTTAATGATATTTAATGAGTAATTCCTCAAGCCTTTCTTCATTAATGATGATCTTTTCAAGGCCTACACAACAGTTGTTAGAATTAAACAATACTTAATGCGTATTGGGAAAAGCAACAAAAAGGGTGGGGACAAGCGAGAGAGAATTCAAATATAGGATTTTTGGGAACCTGCCAACCCGTGGTTGTATAGATGATAAACAATACACTAAGTGTAGAGGAACAGTCGGTTGGACTCGCATGCAAGATGAATTAAATACTTTGGAGCCCGACACCCACGACAAGGCTAATGGTCAAAATGTAGAACACAAAACTTGGGGTGCAAAGTGAAGCTCACAAAAAATGGAGAGTGAAAGTTCAAACCCACGAACCCAAGAAACTAAATATTACTAAGTGTTAAAATGGACTTATGAAATAAGTAAGTGGGTGGAAATGAAATCCCACCAACCCGTGATCCCACCAACCCGCGAAACTGAAATATGACTAAGTATAGTAACCAAAAAGGGATAAAAGAAAATGGAATAAGGGGAGGTGTAGAAGAGGGAAAACAAAGGGAGTAAATAAGTATGGAAAATAGAATGTGGAAGGAAAGCATGGAAGCACAAAATGGTCTCAACAAGTACCCTAGAATATGTTGAATGTCCAGGGTGGGAAACATCTTGCGAAGTAACCATTTGTTCGAGAATTTTTACTCAAATTGGTCCATCGTCTTGATGCATTTATTAGGGAGACCCTCATACCATACTCTAGCATCATCATAAAGAGTGGATGAAAATATTTTCATCACCAAGTCTTCGACATCATCACTCACCGGATTGATTTGGAAGAAAGCCCAAAAATTATCCATATGCTCTTCAGTTGAGGTTACATCATTACCAGTGAACCTTGGTAGTCATTTCTCATACCCTACAGTCATTCGTCGAGGGTAACCCAAGATTTTTATAATTTATAAGGGTTTAAAATATCACCTGGGTCCCATGAAGAAGCCATGGTTTTCTATTATTAGGTTGTCACCAATGGAGTCGCCAGATAATCCTTCTAAAATTATCTAATGAAGTGAGGGAATCACCCTCAGTGGAATTGCTAGTTAAGCTTTGTAAGATAAGGGTTTCAGGAAAAATCTCACCAAATATGTGTTGTTGAGGAAAATTTACTCAATTCTCCCCAGCAACGACGACAAAATGTTATTTCACAATTTGTACTTGTCCAAATCCCAATACAAGTAGGGGAAATTGGCATAACTACAGGATAACCTATCATTGTCACCTTAATAGGAACTCCCCACGTTTTATGGATAGGTAAGGTTTATCCTGGGGGAGGCATCCCTGGTAACCTAAAGGGTCGGAAAGCTAAGGTTATGTTCAAGTTTATCCCCCTCTCATTGGTTACCAAAATCACAAGGTCTATGTCTGAGAGATTGAGGAAAATGAAGAGTAACTTGTGTACCTTCATGGAACAAGAACAATAGAGAATATATATAGAAATTACAAGTACCAAAATGATAGTAAAGCCTAAAAATACAATAGACAAATGTAAAAATAAGCTAGCTGATATAAAATTGCAGAAATATAAAATTTTACAACAACTGCAAGAAATATACTTCAGAAATGCTTGAAAACATAATGAAAACTTAGCAATTACTAGATAGATCGATTAGCAATGGTTACAAGAAAATTATGGTAATATTAGATATCAATTAGAGTTAATAATGCATCAAATTAGTAGCAGTTAAGTTGGTCTTACTAGTGTTTTGCAACAACAACCACAAAATTAGTAATTCAAGATAAACTAGGGTTAGAATTAGTTAGTAAAAGATTCAAAGAAGAGAGTGTAAAATTTGTTTGGTCAATCCCTAAATAAGAGAAATGTACAAACTAGTTCCTTTAGGGATTATGGAGTCAAATATAGTAGCACAATAACTTGGAGAAATCAATTGATAATACTTGTCAAAGGAAAAAAGAGATGAATGCTAAAGGTGTTGGCACTTCAAGGCCTCAAGAATTCAAGTCTTGAAGACAAATTCATCTAGAGAATAAGCACTTTTAGGCCCTTGTGACTCTATCTTTCCTTAGACTATTGAAATATATTTATGCAATTAGCATCTAGAATAATGCTTCTAAAGTGTTATTGTTTTAGGTCTTTAGAATCCCACCCTATGCAAGATAACTTTGACAATTTTAATGAGTGGAAAGAACTAGAGAGAGGGAGAAACACCGTAACCATTCAAAGCATGAAAATAGATTGCATATTTTACTTACCTCACCAAGAATAATCAAGCAATAAACACCTAGTTGTAGAAATTTCCACCACAAATCACCAAAAAGATATCTAAAGCAAGTCTCCAAGAGGTGCGCACTAGTAAGTCATCCAAGTAACCCCGTAAAGGGAGAAAATTCCAAATCCAAATTCCTCTTGTGAGGAAAATTTATGTAAAAAGTGATTTAGGCTAGCCATATTTATATGGGAAATCCTAGACTTATTATCCAAATGTTGTGTCTTTTCAAAAATTCAAGCCTACTTCTTAATTTGCTCATTAAAACTAAAAATAAATTCATTTTTTTACAAAATGACCCCAAAGGCTAGATTCCAGGTGGGATCCCTCCATCTAGGCCTGACAGAGTTCCTCCAAAGGAAATGATCTCCTATGCAATAGTGATGACTAGATTTCCTCAAACGTGAAGTCTCTACATCCATACTTGGGATCCAAAGCCCCCGTGAAGGTTCGAACAAGTCATCTTCTCATGAATACATGTCCATCGGGAAAGGTCTTGCAAAGAAAAATAGGTACACCCTCCAAGGGTCTATAAGTCACAAGAATCATGCCAAGTAAGACACATCTAATAATCAATCCAAGCAAACATGTGCATTAAACCCCCCTTTTCAAGATTAAAAAATTCTCAAATATGTTATACAATTTGTTAAATTTAGGCGTGGGAGGGGTGTCAAGGCATTCTATTGGGCCAGGCGGTCCTCAATTCAAGGTTGTTTTCCAAGAGAAACCCATCTAATTCATGTATGAGTGTGAGGTGGAGTGGGTAATACCTCTGGGCATGGGATTCATGAGATATAAGGTTTCATATTGTCTCATTTACGGGTTCCTTTGTAGAGGGTGTGATGAACCTTCATTTTCAATGCATCCTTTTTCCAAGCCAATTTATTTTCCATTAATTAAATAAAGTCCAGAAAAAATGGGTGCTTCAATTGGGTAACATAAGACTTGAAAGGATTGCCACAATGTCACTTGAAGGTATAGGTACATAGAGTTCCATATGCATGGAAAGAAAGGGACACTTCATGCGTGTACATATTGTTAGAACTCTGTAATTTGCCCCAGGCTATGATGGTAGTCATAGAGGCAACATCAAAACCACTTCGAGTCAGGGATCTATCCCTTCGAGACTCAGAGAGGGATCTCTCCGTCAAATTTAGATTTGTTTGAAATAGGATATTAGGCTAGTTATGCAGAATAGGTTATGTTTTTTAGTAGGGTAGGTGGAGAGAAGAGGAACCATGGGCAATGGAATCGCAATCTGAGATTTAATCAAAAAAAAATCCTATAGACAACTTTACAGGGCAAGGCAGGCAGGCAATTCAATGGATTCTTCATAAGCTTGGGGTATGGCAGAGGGGGGAAAATGTTGAGAGGTCAAATTAAGACAGAGCAGTAAAGAATTATGCGTTTAACTTTTAGTGGAAAACATTGACATTGCTTTAAACTGGGAACATGGTGTTTTTACACAAATCCTGATCTTAAATATCTTTGAAACAATGGAGAAGAAAAACATATATGATAATAGAGGAAAAAAAATCACAATGAGAAAAAACTTCACCAATGAATTCGACACAAGAATCCTATAACTACTGCAACTATATTATTGAATTGATGAAAAATACAGGAGGCTCTGTGAGCTGTTTACAAAAACTAAATCATGGTCTCTTCTCCTCCTCACACATTTGATTCCATACCATATATAAACAAAACTCTCCTCAGGTTCCCAAGGTTGAATTCAACCACCTCGGCCAAAAATAGCAAGAAATCCCCAAAAATCTGAAACTGTCCGCCATGAAAGACGGGCCGAATTTCTGCGAAAAGGGGTCCGAACAGACATTTGTTTCTCTTCAATGATGACACATGGGAAAAAAATAAAGGAGGTTATTTTATATGGGCATGTTTTGGACAAAAACCTCCTTCGGTTTAGCAAAATTCGCCTCCAGCTGGTCGTAACAGCTCCCGTAAAATCAGGACTATAACGAAAAAATGAAAAACTAGAAAAAAGGGCCTTGAATATGGGTTCGATTCTCCCTGATCGTGGTACCTGTGAAAAAACTAAGAGAGGTTTTTGTTATTCATCCCATTACAGAGAAAAACATCTCTCGGTTTCTTAAAATTTTCTTTTTTTCACCCGGAATCGGCTTCGGAAGATGACATGATGAACAAGCAAAAATGGGTGAAAATGGGAAAAGCGTTTTTTTTTTTTTTTCGGGAAGGCGGTATTCCAGAATCCCCCTGAGGTGGTAAGCTATTTTAAGGGGGGGGGGGGTTTCCGCTCGTCTATGGGGATGACACCTGTCCAAAGGGTGGTAATGGAAAACAACTAGGTAATTTGTATTAACTTGGATTAACTTGTAATTTGTCTCGGGCTTTAATCTTTCATTTGGAATATGAAAATCAGAGTAGGTAAAGTGTTGCAATTATGGGTTTAGAACAACCTCCATATCAGCACTAGCATCTTCACCTAGTTGATCAGAAAATTTTCTATCTTCACTATTTACAACTGCCTAGAGTTTCTTTCAGAAATTGAAAAGATGAGAAACATAAGGGCAAAGTGTTTTCGCTTACTCTGAGATTTTTTGCACTTTGATCATTGCTATCATAATTTCCATGTGCAGATTGATTGTCATATCTGAGCTGTAATTGGTCTTCTTTCTGCCAACAACATGCTACTGGTTTCTTTGAACAATCAACATCTATTTCAGCCTCATGATCATCATCATACTAATCACACTTGGGTAGATTATACCAATAAGAAAAGTCATCAAACATGCACATCATATCAGCTGGTTGTTCCTCTATAAGTTGAGATGGAACTTCATCTTTCACTATGTTGTGAATTGAATACATGAAAGAATAATTATCCAAACCAAGGTACCAAGGATGAGCAGCAAAATGTTTGCGAATAGTGACCTTTTCTTTCTCTGAAATCAATGGAACATGATGTCTTTGGACAACAAGCTCATATTTCCTATTGATCCTCTGCATCATCTCTTCCATGGCACTAGCCAAAATGTCCAGTTTAGCTTCTGATGACTTCAGATGCTCCTTTTATTTGTTCTTTACCTTTGACCTTTTGATCAGCAAGTTCGCCTCCACATCAACTGCAATTCTCTGCATTTCTTCAAGGCTTGTAGTGTTTATTTCTCGTAATTGGAATTCCATCTCAAGATCGAAGGCATCTGGGAAATGAAAGTGAGATGATTCTGGGGGTGGCCTTATATCAACAAACATTGCATGATATACCTTATTGAACCTTGTTGAAAACTGTTGTACTGTTTCCCCTGGCTATCTTTTCAAATGGTCATATTCTTCTAGGATGAGAAAGACATTTCTCATGATCACCCACCGATCTAGGAAAGTTGGAACAAACTAATGGAAATTATTAATGCTTGCAGCTGGGATATTTTTAAACTAGTTCTTAACTTTACCTTGCAAATATAGGGAAAACATCCTTATATATACATCGTCATCTTCAACCTCATAAAGGTCAAGGAAATCTTCAAACCTTTGGATGTGTTTTTCAGCAGTAATATTGGCATCCTCTCCATCAAACCTGGGTAGATTATTGGTGTAATTTGCAGGGAGGTCATGGAGGATAGGAGGAAAATATAGGGGTTTGTATCTGTCTGGGATTTTGACAGGTATAGGAGGTGAAGCAAGAGGCTTACAACCATTCGAAGCTTTAGCAAGAGTAGGAGATAAAGCAGGAGCCTTATGTCTCACGAGGACTTATACAGGTCCATCTCGGATGTGCACAGGTGTATGATTATGTACATAATCTACAATTGGGGATATGATCTCTTGAGGCTCATTAGTTTGCAGATGATCAATGTAATCTTCAGAAATATACTTTTGATCAGGCTTAGAATAAGACAAAACAAAATTGCAGATAAAACCAAAGATGTCTTGAATGCAATTTGAGCTTGAGTACCTGGTCTTTCTAGGCTGCTTGGCCATGCTTTAAGTTCTTCCTCCAGTGGAGTCTTTGAGTTGGAACTGACTGGAGCTGATTGGAGTCGCCAGGTGAATGATCTGAGTCTTCTTGTGTCTGGTCAATGTCCACCATCAGTGATCAGATCTGGAGCTTTGAAGTGTACTACTGGGGAAAGTTCCCCAGTATGGTCGCCATTCTGTTAGCACTCTGTAATTTTCCCAAGGCTGTGATGGCAATCACAGAGGCAACATCAAAACCACTTCGAGTCAGGGATCTATCCCTTCGAGACTCAGAGAGGGATCTCTCTATCAAATTTAGATTTGTTTGAAATAGGATATTAGGCTAGTTATGCAGAATAGGTTATGTTTCTGAGTTGGGAAGGTGCATAGAAGAGGAACCATGGGTAATGGAGTCGCAATCTGATATTTAATCAAAAACAAATCCTACAGACAGCCTTACAGGGAAAGGTAGGAAAATCACTGGATTCTTCATAAGCTTGGGGTATGGCAGAGGGGGGAAAATGTTGAGAGGTCAAATTAAAGATAGAGCAGTAAATAATTTTGTGTTTCACTTTTAGTGGATAACATTGGCATTCCTTTAAACTGGGAACAGAGTGTTTTTACACAAATCCTGATATTAAATCTCTTTGAAACAATGGATAAGACAAACATATATGATAACAGAAGAAAACAAAATCACAATGAGAAAAAACTTCACCAATGAATTCGACACAAGAATCATGTAACTACTGCGACTGTATTATTGAATTGATGAAAAATACAGGAGGCTCTGTGAGCTATTTACAAAAACTAAATAATGGTCTCTTCTCCTCCTCACACATTTGATTCTATACCATATATAAACAAAACTCTCCTCAGGTTCCTAAGGTTGAATTCAACCACCTCGACCAAAAATAGAAAGAAATCCCCAAAAATATGGAACTGTCCGCCATGAAAGACGGGCCGAATTTTTGTGAAAAGGGATCTAAAAATACATTTGTTTCTCTTCAACACTGACACCTGGGAAAACACTGAAGGATTTTATTGTAGATAGGCATGTTTTGGACAAAAACCTCCATCAGTTTCGCAAAATGCACCTCCAGTTGACTGTAACAACTCCTGCAAAATCAGGACTATATCGGAAAAATGAAAAACTAGAAAAAAGGGCCTCGAAGATGGCTTCAATTCTCCCTTCTTGTGGAACCTATGAAAAACATGAGAGAGGTTTTTGTTACTAATCCCGTTACATAGAAAAACCTCTCTCGGTTTCTTAAAATTCTTTTTTGTTCTCCCGAAATCGGCTTCGGAAGATGACATGCTGAACAAGCAAAAATGGGTGAAAATGGGAAAAGCGATTTTTTTTTTCGGGAAGGCAGTATTCTGGATCCCCCCTGAGGTGGTAAGTGATTTTAGGGGGGGAGGGTCGGATCTCTTTTGGGGCCGACACCTGTCCAAAGGTTGGTAATGGAAAACAACTATTCCAGACTTCCCCCTCCTCTCATTAAACTCCGGATGGTGAGGGGGGGTCCGGAAAATTTCATGGCCGTTTGATTTATTTGTTGATTTGGGGTGTGATGTTATGTGAGGTTTGGGTAGGTAGACTTAGGGTAGTGTTAGTTTTTATGTTTTTAAATTTTTGTTTTACAGTTTTATATGTTTTGTCTTTTTATGTTTTGTTTTTTATATATGTTTTATATGTATTTTATTATATGTTTGTTTAAGTTTTATTTTGTTTGGTTTTATTTAATTTTTTATTTTATTATTAATGTTTTAATATATGTTTTATTTAATGTCCCCGAGGTGTAGGACAGTCGGTGACGGAGTGTGTTGTTAAGCCACTCCGTGATGTTAAAGTCACCGGTTCGAAACCTGCGGGGACAAAAAATCCAACCATGTTAAGGGTTGGTGTGGCTC